>JAVYIG010000833.1:0-175000 GCA_035222895.1 Strongylocentrotus droebachiensis | reverse complement strand
GTGGATAAGTCACTGGACTGTGGATGGCAAGGTCCAGGGTACAAACTTGCAGTTGTTCTGTAGACAGCAGAAATACAGTCAAACCTTCTTTATAGGGACCACTTGTATTAGAAAGACCACCTGTCTTCAAAACACACAATTTTTATTTCCCTTGAAAATGGTTTCTCATTGACATATGTACTATTAAAAGGAGCCATTTAGACCACCTGCCTAAAAAGACCACTTTTCTTGTTTACCTTGGGTGGCCTTTATAGACAGGTTTCTCTGTACATGTAATTTATGCCTGTAGTTTGAATGTAGTATGCTGGCGTGAAACCCATGCCTTCAGAGCAAGTATCTTTTAATGATTTGGTCTATTTAAAAATTTGTTTTCACTCCTAGGTCCAGTTTACAACACATAAGTTTGTGATCAATTGGAAATTTAGAATGAAGATTCGGATTGGTTTAATAATGGTCAGCCTTTTGACCAATATGTGCATTCAACAAAGATCTTTGTCTTAAGGGATTCTTTGCCATGTTTTACAACACTTTTTTAATAACAAGTTACAGCTACTGTAAAAGGCTACTGAGTTCCGGTTCAAGCCCCGTCAAGTTGTTTTTGTTCTTCAGCAAGGCATACATTTGCCACTCTCCACCCAGGTGTTGAATGTGTACCTGGTAGGATGTGAACGTTAATGTGGTTGAATTGGCATGTGTGCATTTGTAAAATGGCGCCTGGCCCGAACACTCTCAAGTTCAGATTGACAATTGAGTCCAATGACCGAGGTAATAATAATTACAATTTAAAGCTCTTAGAAACATACATGTTGTATTAAGCATTATACAAATACAATTATTATTATGAAATGGAGCCCTGACTTGAGTTTTTTTTTCTTTTTCAGATAATTGATGCCATCAGCAGTGCCGTAGCCCAGACCCCGGGATGTCAGCTCCTAGATGTAGATCCTGGTCCTTCCACCAACCGTACGGTCTACACCTTCGTGGGCTCACCTGCATCTGTCGTAGAGGGCGCTCTCAACATGGCGCGGGTTGCTAGGAGTCTGATTGACATGAGGATCCATGAGGGTAAGGGAACTTACGTAGATTGCTTTCACAGGAATCGCCTAAAGGAAGCATAGCATGACGAGACTATGTGTCTTTCATGTGGGCTGACTCAGGGCCAATCAAGTATGATACGTCTACGGATGACCGACGGCAGTAATCATGTGCGTGCAACATACACGAAACCAAAGCGTGAGGAAAACTGTGTTCTGTTTCGCGGTGTTGACCATGTAGAGATTAAGTTGCTGACTACCATCAATCAAGTCCATTCGTTGTCCAAAAGAAGACGTAGATGGCGTTAATCAGTATTTGCCCTTTAAACATATTAATATTTCAAGTCTCTCTTATCCATATTTAATTCTGGTTGTGCCAAGGGATGTGCTTGTTTCAAGATTTTACCAAATAATGATCAGTGTTTTCTTTTCAAGCACCTGCAAATGTTAACTATGACTTAATGTACATACACAATTATTATGTGTACCGGTACAAAAGTTGTAGAAAATTGAAAACCCTATTAGTAGTAGTAGCAGTAGCAGCAGTATTAGTAGAAGTAGTATTAGTAGTAGTAATAGTAGTAGTTGCAGTAGCAGTGGTAGTATTAGTATTAGTACCAATAGAAGAAATAGGAGTAGTAGAAGTAGCTATAGTTGTAGTAGTAGTAGTAGTAGTGGTAGAAGTAGTAGTGGTATTGTTATTGTCATCATTATTATTATTTGTACTATAATCGTCAACGAACTTATCAACTGATTATAAATTGATCCAGATTTTTTTATATATGTGACTGACTTAAGCGTAAGTCAATACACAATATCTACTCTCTTTCTCTCTCTCTCTCTATCTCACTCTCTCTATCTCACTTTCTCTCTCTCTCTTGTTTGCCTATAGGTGAGCATCCGCGCATGGGAGCGTTGGACGTGTGTCCTTTCATTCCTATCAGTGGAGTCACCATGGAGGAATGTGACCTATGTGCCGTAGAGTTTGGACGAAGATTAGGAGAAGAGCTTCAAGTACCTGGTAAGCTGAAAAATGACAGAAAAGATTAATTAAACTGTTGCAAAAAATTATTTTGATGTGATACATGTTTTTTCCACAAACTCCAGCAGCGATAGCACTGGCTTATTATTCAATGGATAGATGTTTAGGGAAATTCCAATAAAGGAAGCACAGGAAAGTACATAAATGATTTAGTGATAGATCAAATTAAAGTTTGTAAGTTTGTGATTTTTATTGTGAGCAGCTCTTTGTTTGTTCTGTACTAAATATTTCAGAATTTCTGAGTTTCAAAATTTCTCCAGAGAAAATATTTCATAATGTATGTACCTACTTAAACATTATTGGGCTTGCTTTAATGGCGGCTAAGCTATCATTAGTTAAGGTGTAGTAAGTAAATATACAAAAGCTATTTTATAATTTAGGCTATCAAAGTGAGGTTTAGCAACTATGCAATTGAATACAGGCAACAACCACTATTTTGCTCAACCTGTTCCTTGTTTCTTTCAGTGTACCTGTACGCTTTCTCCGCTAGGGAGGAGAAGAGACAAAAGTTGCCTAGCATCAGAGCTGGAGAGTACGAAGGACTGGAGAAAAAGGTAGGCATATGAATATTATAAATATCGTGTGTATTGCTTGATCGGCACAGATTTTCTCTGCGGATATGCCAATATAAAATTTCCCATTATTGACACTGGACATGGCAAATGTTACTTGTGATTTTCTTTGGGATCGTTCAACCCATTATATTATTAATGTCATGAAGAATTTGATCTCAAAAATTGGCTTCATTGCTTGACATGACTGTGTGCAATGTAAAAACTGCAAAGCAAGCCAAGAATCTTTTTTGCAACAACATTTTTTTGTTAGAAATTTACGTTTTCATTACATTTTCATTACAAGAAACTTTCAAGAATTTTAAAATTTATTATTGATATTTCAAAGTGTGAGATTTGCAAAACTGGACCCTGTGTGATATTCATGAAAAATGTCATGTAATAATAATAATAATCTGTATTTATATAGCGCTTAATTTGGAATACCATCTCGAAGTGCTTTACATATATTGTTACCCCCGTCATCGGATTCACTAGAGAGTATTCCTTTCATATGGTTCACCATTAGGGCATATGGCAAATATAAAGACTTTTGTCATACTACAAGGTCCCCGCTTCTCTCCTGGGTATGGAGTGGCAAATGTAGATTCATGCCTTGCCCGAGGACATTAGTGGCTGGGATCAAACCCACAACCTTTGCTTTTCAAGTCAAGTGCCTAAGCCCCTTGATTACGACACCTTAGCAGTTTTTGGTTTTACAGTCATTATGGTAATATTCAAAAAATACAAAGCACTTCATCATGAAGACTGTTTTCATTTAAGCCCCACTGCACTACTTGTAGCTACTTGCGCCCTCTATATATAGCAAACAATGCCTAATCGTTAACCGTTGGTCCCCCATGTTCCCCTTTTTCTTATGTTAATTGAGAGCTGATTTGATGAGATAATCACCTGTCAGTGACCATGCAGGGAGGTCTAATCCCACTTGACAATACTAGTGCAGATAGGCTTTAATAGAACTAGTAAAATCAATTTGAAATGGAAGATTTTAATGTTCAGTCATGTTTGCATATGTGCATGTCTCCAGCTTGCAGACCCTGATTGGAAGCCCGATTTCGGTCCGACGGAGTTTGTCCCGACCTGGGGCGCCACGGCAACGGGGGCTCGTAAATTCTTGATCGCTCTCAACGTGAACGTCCTGGGGACCAAAGAGCAGTCGCATCGTATTGCGCTGGACATCAGGGAGCAGGGGAGAGGTAAAGACCAGGTAGGTCAGGGCTTCATACTTATAGATTCCAGTGCTACACAACGATCTTTACGCATGCCATATGCAGCAGTGCCATCAATATTAACTGCCATGGCAACATTATTCAACAGCTAATCAAATCAAGGTTTCCATGGAAGTAAACCATTAATGGCAAAGTTACCATCAATGGTAAGTTTTATGCAACGAGGCCCAGATGGTCCACTGTAAAAGGCCTGTGGCAGGGAGAGAAATCAGTTTTCAGCATTTGAGGTCGTTTTGAGGCAATATCTAGAAAATTTCTGTTATTTTACCTCCATACCCTCATGAATTCACTTCTTTTCTTTTACTTCTTTTTGTAGCCCGGATCACTGAAATCGGTTCAAGCGATTGGTTGGTGGCTGGACGAGTATAACCTTGCTCAGGTGTCCATGAACCTCACCGACATTGACCAGACTCCCATGCATGTTGCCTATGAAGAATGTCTGGCAAGATCTAAGGTAATATACAATAAAACCTGGATATAAAGACCACTCATGGAAGATGAGATATGAGGTCTCTATGTGCAGGCGGTCTTTATAGACACGATATATAGTTTCTTTCATGTAGACTCCCATGCATGTTGCCTATGAAGAATGTCTGGCAAGATCTAAGGTAATATACAATAAAACCTGGATATAAAGACCACTCATGGAAGATGAGATATGTGGTCTCTATGTGCAGGCGGTCTTTATAGACACGATATATAGTTTCTTTCATGTAGACTCCCATGCATGTTGCCTATGAAGAATGTCTGGCAAGATCTAAGGTAATATACAATAAAACCTGGATATAAAGACCACTCATGGAAGATGAGATATGTGGTCTCTATGTGCAGGCGGTCTTTATAGACACGATATATAGTTTCTTTCATGTAGACTCCCATGCATGTTGCCTATGAAGAATGTCTGGCAAGATCTAAGGTAATATACAATAAAACCTGGATATAAAGACCACTCATGGAAGATGAGATATGTGGTCTCTATGTGCAGGCGGTCTTTATAGACACGATATATAGTTTCTTTCATGTAGACTCCCATGCATGTTGCCTATGAAGAATGTCTGGCAAGATCTAAGGTAATATACAATAAAACCTGGATATATAGACCACTCATAGGAGATGAGATATGTGGTCTCTATGTGCAGGCGGTCTTTATAGACACGATATATAGTTTCTTTCATGTAGACTCCCATGCATGTTGCCTATGAAGAATGTCTGGCAAGATCTAAGGTAATATACAATAAAACCTGGATATAAAGACCACTCATGGAAGATGAGATATGTGGTCTCTATGTGCAGGCGGTCTTTATAGACACGATATATAGTTTCTTTCATGTAGACTCCCATGCATGTTGCCTATGAAGAATGTCTGGCAAGATCTAAGGTAATATACAATAAAACCTGGATATAAAGACCACTCATGGGAGATGAGATATGTGGTCTCTATGTGCAGGCGGTCTTTATAGACACGATATATAGTTTCTTTCATGTAGACTCCCATGCATGTTGCCTATGAAGAATGTCTGGCAAGATCTAAGGTAATATACAATAAAACCTGGATATAAAGACCACTCATGGGAGATGAGATATGTGGTCTCTATGTGCAGGCGGTCTTTATAGACACGATATATAGTTTCTTTCATGTAGACTCCCATGCATGTTGCCTATGAAGAATGTCTGGCAAGATCTAAGGTAATATACAATAAAACCTGGATATAAAGACCACTCATGGAAGATGAGATATGTGGTCTCTATGTGCAGGCGGTCTTTATAGACACGATATATAGTTTCTTTCATGTAGACTCCCATGCATGTTGCCTATGAAGAATGTCTGGCAAGATCTAAGGTAATATACAATAAAACCTGGATATAAAGACCACTCATGGAAGATGAGATATGTGGTCTCTATGTGCAGGCGGTCTTTATAGACACGATATATAGTTTCTTTCATGTAGACTCCCATGCATGTTGCCTATGAAGAATGTCTGGCAAGATCTAAGGTAATATACAATAAAACCTGGATATAAAGACCACTCATGGGAGATGAGATATGTGGTCTCTATGTGCAGGCGGTCTTTATAGACACGATATATAGTTTCTTTCATGTAGACTCCCATGCATGTTGCCTATGAAGAATGTCTGGCAAGATCTAAGGTAATATACAATAAAACCTGGATATAAAGACCACTCATGGAAGATGAGATATGTGGTCTCTATGTGCAGGCGGTCTTTATAGACACGATATATAGTTTCTTTCATGTAGACTCCCATGCATGTTGCCTATGAAGAATGTCTGGCAAGATCTAAGGTAATATACAATAAAACCTGGATATAAAGACCACTCATGGAAGATGAGATATGTGGTCTCTATGTGCAGGCGGTCTTTATAGACACGATATATAGTTTCTTTCATGTAGACTCCCATGCATGTTGCCTATGAAGAATGTCTGGCAAGATCTAAGGTAATATACAATAAAACCTGGATATAAAGACCACTCATGGAAGATGAGATATGTGGTCTCTATGTGCAGGCGGTCTTTATAGACACGATATATAGTTTCTTTCATGTAGACTCCCATGCATGTTGCCTATGAAGAATGTCTGGCAAGATCTAAGGTAATATACAATAAAACCTGGATATAAAGACCACTCATGGAAGATGAGATATGTGGTCTCTATGTGCAGGCGGTCTTTATAGACACGATATATAGTTTCTTTCATGTAGACTCCCATGCATGTTGCCTATGAAGAATGTCTGGCAAGATCTAAGGTAATATACAATAAAACCTGGATATAAAGACCACTCATGGAAGATGAGATATGTGGTCTCTATGTGCAGGCGGTCTTTATAGACACGATATATAGTTTCTTTCATGTAGACTCCCATGCATGTTGTCTATGAAGAATGTCTGGCAAGATCTAAGGTAATATACAATAAAACCTGGATATAAAGACCACTCATAGGAGATGAGATATGAGGTCTCTATGTGCAGGCGGTCTTTATAGACACGATATATAGTTTCTTTCATGTAGACTCCCATGCATGTTGCCTATGAAGAATGTCTTGCAAGATCTAAGGTAATATACAATAAAACCTGGATATAAAGACCACTCATGGAAGATGAGATATGTGGTCTCTATGTGCAGGCGGTCTTTATAGACACGATATATAGTTTCTTTCATGTAGACTCCCATGCATGTTGCCTATGAAGAATGTCTTGCAAGATCTAAGGTAATATACAATAAAACCTGGATATAAAGACCACTCATGGAAGATGAGATATGTGGTCTCTATGTGCAGGCGGTCTTTATAGACACGATATATAGTTTCTTTCATGTAGACTCCCATGCATGTTGCCTATGAAGAATGTCTGGCAAGATCTAAGGTAATATACAATAAAACCTGGATATAAAGACCACTCATGGAAGATGAGATATGAGGTCTCTATGTGCAGGCGGTCTTTATAGACACGATATATAGTTTCTTTCATGTAGACTCCCATGCATGTTGCCTATGAAGAATGTCTTGCAAGATCTAAGGTAATATACAATAAAACCAGGATATAAAGACCACTCATGGAAGATGAGATATGTGGTCTCTATGTGCAGGCGGTCTTTATAGACACGATATATAGTTTCTTTCATGTAGACTCCCATGCATGTTGCCTATGAAGAATGTCTGGCAAGATCTAAGGTAATATACAATAAAACCTGGATATAAAGACCACTCATGGAAGATGAGATATGTGGTCTCTATGTGCAGGCGGTCTTTATAGACACGATATATAGTTTCTTTCATGTAGACTCCCATGCATGTTGCCTATGAAGAATGTCTGGCAAGATCTAAGGTAATATACAATAAAACCTGGATATAAAGACCACTCATGGAAGATGAGATATGTGGTCTCTATGTGCAGGTGGTCTTTATAGACACGATATATAGTTTCTTTCATGTAGACTCCCATGCATGTTGCCTATGAAGAATGTCTGGCAAGATCTAAGGTAATATACAATAAAACCTGGATATAAAGACCACTCATGGAAGATGAGATATGTGGTCTCTATGTGCAGGCGGTCTTTATAGACACGATATATAGTTTCTTTCATGTAGACTCCCATGCATGTTGCCTATGAAGAATGTCTGGCAAGATCTAAGGTAATATACAATAAAACCTGGATATAAAGACCACTCATGGAAGATGAGATATGTGGTCTCTATGTGCAGGCGGTCTTTATAGACACGATATATAGTTTCTTTCATGTAGACTCCCATGCATGTTGCCTATGAAGAATGTCTGGCAAGATCTAAGGTAATATACAATAAAACCTGGATATAAAGACCACTCATGGAAGATGAGATATGTGGTCTCTATGTGCAGGCGGTCTTTATAGACACGATATATAGTTTCTTTCATGTAGACTCCCATGCATGTTGCCTATGAAGAATGTCTGGCAAGATCTAAGGTAATATACAATAAAACCTGGATATAAAGACCACTCATGGGAGATGAGATATGTGGTCTTTATGTGCAGGCGGTCTTTATAGACACGATATATAGTTTCTTTCATGTAGACTCCCATGCATGTTGCCTATGAAGAATGTCTGGCAAGATCTAAGGTAATATACAATAAAACCTGGATATAAAGACCACTCATGGAAGATGAGATATGTGGTCTCTATGTGCAGGCGGTCTTTATAGACACGATATATAGTTTCTTTCATGTAGACTCCCATGCATGTTGCCTATGAAGAATGTCTGGCAAGATCTAAGGTAATATACAATAAAACCTGGATATAAAGACCACTCATGGAAGATGAGATATGTGGTCTCTATGTGCAGGCGGTCTTTATAGACACGATATATAGTTTCTTTCATGTAGACTCCCATGCATGTTGCCTATGAAGAATGTCTGGCAAGATCTAAGGTAATATACAATAAAACCTGGATATAAAGACCACTCATGGAAGATGAGATATGTGGTCTCTATGTGCAGGCGGTCTTTATAGACACGATATATAGTTTCTTTCATGTAGACTCCCATGCATGTTGCCTATGAAGAATGTCTGGCAAGATCTAAGGTAATATACAATAAAACCTGGATATAAAGACCACTCATGGAAGATGAGATATGTGGTCTCTATGTGCAGGCGGTCTTTATAGACACGATATATAGTTTCTTTCATGTAGACTCCCATGCATGTTGCCTATGAAGAATGTCTGGCAAGATGTACACTGTAAAGTTCACTTATAGGAGCAGAGATATGTGGTCTCTATGTGCAGGTGGTCTTTGCAGAAAGGATATATATAGAGATTCTTTCAACGTTTGGATCAATGAGAACTAGTGCAAGGGAAATACAAAATACGGTCTCATTAAACTGGTGGTCTTTCTTAACAGTTAGCCTCTAAAGGAGGTTTGACTGAAAGAAGTAAATGTTTCATTTGTTGACAGCAACTTCTAGAGACATCAATGAGATTTCCAGGTAATTAACGTTGGCCAGTTTGGGTCCTCTCAGGCCATACTGAAGGCAGCCCAGTATTACATGAAGAAAGAAAATCTTTACTTTATTTCATTATCGCTATGATTATTCTGTCTCCTTCTAGGTAACCAACGTTGGCCTGTGTGGGTCCCAGCTGGTCGGTCTTGTTCTTCCGATCTCAGGAAAATACTGGAGGCAGCTGAGAACTACATCAAGATAGATAATCTTTTCATGATCATTATCACTATGATTATTCTGTCTCCTTCCAGGTAACCAAGGTTGGCCTGTGTGGGTCCCAGCTGGTTGGTCTGGTGCCTCTGGCAGCCATCATGGAAGCAGCTGAGTACTACATGGAGAAAGAGAATCTTTTCATTATGGAGGACTCACAAAAAGTCAGACTGGTAGGAATAAATCAAAATAATAATAGCTCGTTCTCAAAGTGCTTTACAGATATATACTATTACCCTGGTCATGGGGTTTAGGCCTACCCGCACACAATGTATGCACTTGCTCCACTCCCTGGGGAGCATTCCAGCCAGGCATTATTTTTACAAGTGCACACCTGCTCATCTTAAACCACATTACCTTTCGCATCCTACCGGGTACCCATTTATCACCTTGATGGAGAGTGCCGCGGCAGAACTTGAACCACTGACCTTCATCATCCCTATGAGAGATATGCAAATCCATTCCAGATACCTGAGTCATAACACCAAGACCACCATCAGACCGACAACATGCAGAGCCCCCTCCCTCTGTAAACAAAAAACTCCAAACACTTTCTGATCAGTTTGGCAGGATAACTGGGGTACTGGCCCCATTGCTGTGCCATGGAATTTCAATACGATACTCTGCACTTGTTTTGCGTTCTCTCTTTGTAAGATGGGGCATAGAATATCTTCCATTCTATCAATGTACCTGTTTTTGTCTCTGGAAGAATGAAGCCATATCTTTAGTCCAAACACATCGTTAAAACTCAAAAGACATGTAATTGTTTGATTGGAGTTGCTGCTCATGACATGGAAGGGATGGAAGGCTTTGATTTGACAGACGGGTGTAGAAAATCAGAGTAACATGTCATGTCACTGACCAAACTGCCAATTTGAGGTTAGCATAGACTTTGATAGTGATCTCATATTTTAGATATTCTTGACTTTCTTATTGTTGTTCCGATAGGTCCGATTTATTTCAAATTTTCACCATACTATTTGTATTATTTTTCTGCTTTCATACAAATGAACTTATTTCAGGGACTAGATTGCCTTTTAATATCATACAGATTGCTCTTGCTTTGAAGCAAATTGGCACCTAAGCTGGTACTGTATTCAGTTTTGAGGATAGGCTTGACTCTTCAATGCTCATGGTTTTGTGTAATAATGTATAGGTTACATTATTCTAAGTTTTATTTTAAGTTTTAATGAAAAAAAGTGTTCAAGGGAAAAGAGAAAGTGGTCTTTGAAGACAGGTAGTTGCTAATGGCAGGTTTCATTTGTTTTTTTCAGGTTGTTGATCGCCTTGGTCTCAGTTCATTGGAGCCATTCAATCCAAGAGAAAAGATCATTGAGTGAGTATCTTACTGTGTGCTTTCCTTTTCCTCAAACTCAATATTTAAGTGCCTTTTGATGATATCATACTCCACAATTTTATGAAGCCACTTTGTTCTTTGCCTAAAGTAGACATCTTTCTGTAAAACCACCAAACTTTTTGAGCACTTAAAATGTTAGCTAGGTTTATAAGTGATTCAGACGATTTATGACACTTTCATGTCTTTATGTAGTCACAACTGACACAGCACTGAATTTTGGTGATTCTTGGTGCGAGAACTGTCATTTACAATTTCTAGAAAGTCTTGTGTCATGAAATTTTCCAGTTTTTGCAACTTACGGTAGCAGGCCTGTACGGTAGATTCAAGATCAAATTTTGGTAGTTCGGTCACCTGCGACAGTGGGAAAGATCAAAGTAGAATTAATGGCCATGATTTCATTTTTTACCATCATCCAGGTACATGGTTGAAAGTGTTAGGGATGGACCACTTACCTCCATGGCCCTCAAGTCTTTCATCCTGAATGTCGGAGCAAGGTCACCTGCCCCAGGAGGAGGATCGGTCTCGGCAGCCATCGGCGCTATGGTAATTAAGGAGCTGGGGTTTGTGATGCTGGCTGTTTGCTTGTATTTGGTACAGTCAAACCTGTTTATAGCGACCACCCAAGGGAAACAAAAAAAAAGTGGTCTTTGTAGACAGGTTCCTTTAGTACATGTTTCAATGAAAAACTATTTTCAAGGGAAACACAAATGTGGTCTTTGTAAACAGGTGGTCACTTTAGCTGGTTTGACTGTTAATAGAACCATTGGAGATGACAAAGAACCTTGCCCTGGTTGTTTTGATGATGATGTAGCTCAAGTTATAGTTGTTGTGATCATGATTAGGTGGTAGAAGAAGGGGTAGCAGTGATGGAGGACTTGGTGATGATGATGAGGAGGAGGAGGAGGAGGAGGAGGAGGATGATGATGAAGATGATGAAGATGTTGAGGATGAGGATGATGATGATGATGTTGATGATAATGATGATGATGATGATGATGATGGTTATGGTGATAATGATGATGATGATGTAGGAGGAAAGAGAAGGATAGTTGGTGGTGGACGGGATGAATGTATGGATTTAGTTTTGGTAAGTTGATGATAGTTGTGAGTGGTGGTGATGATGATGATGATGATACTGATGAGGATGATGATGATGATAAAGATGATGGTTATGGTGATGATGATGATGATGATGATTATAATTATGATTATGATAATGATGATAATGATGCTGAGAAGGGATTGGAAGGGATGATTGATTATGGTTGTGAGTGGTGAGGTAAGGATAATGTCTGGAAGGGATGATTAACTATGGTTATGAGTATAGTGAGGTACAAATGATCATGATAGTGGATGCGGTTTTAGTATTTTGGATAACAATGATGTGGGAAAGACCAGGTAGGCCAGGGCGTGATGATATACTGACACTGCTCAGGATTTTTTTGGGGAACGAATTCATAAAGTAACCAAGAACTTGTGAAACATCTAGATCAATATAAATTTGTGTTTGATCTCTCAGGGAGCAGCACTTGGCACCATGGTAGGCTGGCTGTCGTTCGGAAACAAGAAGTTTGAGGCTCTGGACTCCACCATGAGAAAGCTCATTCCTCCTCTGAAAGATGCCATGCACGACCTCCTCCCCATGATAGATGCAGATACAGCAGCATTCTCTGCTTACATGGTAAGTTGGCAACCTCAGACCCAGAATTTTCTTTAAATTAAAAACTCACAAATGTTTACCAGATTTTAACCGTTGGGCAGCACTTTTATTGAAAGTTGCAATAAATGAACTTTCAGTGGTGACATTTTTTTTATAGTAAAGGGCATGGTCCTATGATTAACTTCCTGTTGGAATAACTCCTTGGAAGTAAGTGTAGACCTTCCTTGTTCAAGCTCATTACTTCTTTTTTTTTTTTTGGGGGGGGGGGGGGTGGAATTTGCTGTCCACTGCATGCAAGGGGTCACATGTAAGTGAAGCCCCGCGTCGCAACCTATAAGACCTTCTTGCCTTCCGATTTCTGAAAAAATGACAACGATATTAGATATAGAAATCTAAACGAACATTATCTTCATGATTTAGGTTCTATATTATGATATAAAGAATATACTAACAACAGGAATATTAGTGCATTTAAGTCTTCTAATCAGAATAAAAACTGACTAGGCTTCAAATCAGACTTCCCACTCAGGTGCGTATGCAGGGGGGGGGGGGGGGGGGTGGGGTTTGGGGGTTGAACCCCCACCCCCCCCCCCCTTTAACTTTTTTATGTGTGTGTTTTCGAGGAAACTCCCCCCCCCCCCTTTGGTTTTTGTATTAATTTAATTAAAAAAAAAAAAAAAAAAGTGACCCCAAAAAGTTGACCTTACCCCCCCCCCCCCCCCACCTGCTTATTCAACGGCTGGCTGAGTCGTCGCAAAAACTTTTGGTGTGATTTTCAAGTTTAATCCCCCCCCCCCCCCCCCCCCTCAAAAAAATCCTGCGTACGTGCCTGTTCTCACTACTGGTATGACATCACTACGCTTCTAAGCCAATTTAGGTATTCCTCCTCCAAGGAAGCTCAAAATCCATGGAAATTTGATTTTGTTCCTTATATGATTCTTTAAATCATTGATCAGTAATATCTTATAAGTTTGAAATTATATATTCATATAAAATGCTAATGCAAATTATTCCCAAATTCGATCGTTGTCAGATCGTATATAGTGTGTTGGGCTTTACATGAACCACTGCTTTTCATTTGCAATAAGCGACAGTAGTGTTTGAAGCATTTTATTGCATTGTCAAGGATTAAAAAAAAATTGTCTCACACAAAACAGATCTATGATTATGCTGAATTGTTATCCGGTAAAAGTGACAGTTTGAGCAAATCTTTCAAATAATTATATGAAAGAGAATCAAACTGCATGCAAAATTAATTATTTTGGTGTGTGTATAACAACTAGAATGTAGTAGTGCATGTAAGTTCATTGACCCGATTTATTGTAGCATCTATTTATGTCACCAATTTTGCTTTAATACTGAAAATTACTCTTTTGAATTTGATTTTCAGGGTGCTATGAAGCTTCCCAAAAGCAGTGATGAAGAGAAAGCAATGTAAGTTTCATTTGAAATTATGTATTAATAATTGTTTATTATCTCTCAAAGTAAAACAAAGCAACCAAATTGGTGTATGATTATGAGACTTGATATGATAGATGGAATGTCCTTTTGTAAGGTTTTCTTCTTCATTTACCACTCCATACCTAGAAGAGAAATGGGGACCTGGTAGGCCAGATGATGATAGCCTTTGTGTTAGTAATTGCCATATGGGTAATTCCATAAATTAGGGACCCACTTTGTGACATTTTTTATGTCCCTGTTACATAATGAACCCACACATATTTTTGGCTCTGAGCAAAGACTTAAATAGTGGAATGAGATCGTAAAGTGATTTTTAAGCATAATATTGCATCCTCATACCCAGAACCACTTAGCAATCATACTCCACTATTTAAGTCTTTACTCAGTACGTGTGGGTTCCTTATGTAACAGGGACAACCAAATGTCACAAAGTGGGTCATTAATTTATGGAATTACCCATATGGTACAAATGCTCTCCAGGGAGTGGAGATGGTGCATATTGTGCGTGAATGAATCTGATGACTGGATAATAATACCTATAAAGCACTTAGAGACAGTATTTCGTATTAAGTGCTATACAGTCAAACCTGCTTTAGTGACCACCTGTCTACAAAGGCTGCATTTGTTGTTTCCCTTGAAAATGGTTTCTCATTGAATTATGTACTAGGAACCTGTCTACAAGGACCACTTTTTGTGTTTCCCTTGGGTGGTCGCTATAGACAGGTTTGACTGTATATCCAGATTATTATCATTATTAATCACCCCTTCAAGAATAATTTAGTCCTACCCCTGACCATATTTCTGCCCTTTTTTATTCACGCATGTAGTCGAGAGGAGACCATGAAAGCGGCCATGAAAGACTCGGTCGCTGTCCCGATGAATGTCGCCATCACTGTCAATGCATGCTGGGATACAATGAAGGAGATGGCCCGCTATGGCAACATACAGTGCAAATCCGATCTTCAGGTCAGTAAGGAAAACTGGGGGTGTTTCACAAAGATCCTAAGTCAAACTTAACTCTAAGTTGGACATAAAAGTTATGGAGGGCCATTTGTAGCCTTTACAAAACATATATTCAAAAGCGTAAATTCAAGTATTTTAGACTTTTCATTAATTCCACATCAAGAACATGAAATCTTCTTAATAATAGAAAATATGAATGATTTGAACCAACAATTCTATGCCTTTTAAAATAACTTGTTCAAATATTTTCATAGATGCTAGCGGCTTTCCATAATTGTTAAGTCCAACTTGGAGATAAGTTCAACTTAGGATCTTTGTGAAACACCCGGCCACCAGGATTAATCGATTCTAAAGATTAACCTTTCTCCATTACAGGGTAAACGAGGTCGTAGGGACCAGTTGATTGACCAAATCTTTTTCCATACAGATCAGTGGTAACGCCTGGCTAGCAAAAACTAGGTAACTTTTTGAGCGTGCTCGGTAAATAAACCGAAGTAGCAAGGTTGTTAGAAAACGAGAAAAAGAAAAGAAAGAACAAAAATAAGAAGAAAGAAATTCAATGCAATGTTTCAGCTTGTCCCCATGCATAATTTTGTCCCTGCTCCGGAATAATGCATTATGCACTGCACCTCTGAGTTGGACTGACTTAGTCTTAGCCAATTAATTTGGCATCTCTGATAAATGTGCAGACTTTGTGTAACTGCAGTGGATACCCGTTTTAATTGTGCATGTGTGTTGCCGTCTTACCCAATCGACTGTCCAATCAAAATATTTGTTCAAGTCACACCTCCACTCTTTCTCGCGTGCAATCGAGAGCGAGCATGCTTGGAGAGCCACTATCTGTGAAGTGTTAGTGCCCTGTACAGAAGTCTATGAGAGTTTAGATACTGCTTCCAGCACACCTGCTGTACGTATAGCCAGCGCTCAGGCGCCTAACATCGTTGACTGAGCTTGCACAGTTTGTGTGCAATGATCTAGGGGCGAGATGAGATGTCGTACACATGAAGAGCAGTGAAATTGCTCGTTATAACGGGAATGATTAACAATGTTTTTCTTTTTTTAGGGGCACTGGATTTAATTAGCTTGTAAGAGTCGAAATCTCATTATAGCCGACCTCGTTATAAGAGGTTCTTGACGCCATAGAATTACACCTAAATTGATTTGGGCTCGTGAAAACATCCTCATTATAATCGTTACTTCGTTAAATGAAAAGTTTAGACAATAAATGTACTTGTATATTTAGAATATGCTTAGGGACATCTTTCCAAGTTTTACATTGTAAGAATTTTTCTTTTGTTTATGTTCCATATGAAAAAACCAAAAATTGTGCTGTTTGACAGTTGCTTCCTCTACTCAAAGTAGGGCAGTATTCTTCAGCTTCTCACAATCTACTTTTCAACATCATCATAATCATCACTACCACTGTTCTCACCATCATCATCACTTACCACCATCATTTGCTTCCTCTTAATGCATATTTTTTTACCTTTTTTTTTTTGGGGGGGGGGGTGTTTTCTCTTTGTTTTGATCAATTGTTTACGGTTCTTACATGAGGAATCAGATACCATGTCATATTCGTTTCTTACAAATGTATATTAATTTGGTTAAAATTAAATGCACTTTTTTACTTGTTCTGCAGCCTACATTATTTCTTCTCTTCTTGTTCCATTAAGTTTAACAGTGCACCTCAGAAAGTTTACTAGATATAGATGGTGCAATATTGTGTTAGATACTTATAAAATATTGAAAACTGTTTTATTGTCTGTTACTTGCAGGTTGGTTCTAAAGCAATGGAGCTAGCAGTGTGGGGCGCTTATTACAATGTGATGACCAATCTGCCTAATATCTCCGATGAGGTATATCGAGAGAAGGTATGTCATTCATCTCTCTTTTTAAAAATCAACTCCTTTCATGCCTTGGACAGCAAATCCAGGGGGGTGTTTCACAAAGATCTTAAATTCAACTTCTCTAAGTTGGACTTAACAATTATGGAAAGCCGTTAGCATCTTTGGAAATGTTTTGTAAAATTATTTTTAGATGCATAAAATGTTAAATCATTCATATTTTCTATTATCAAAGAAATTTCATGTTCTTGGTGTGGAATTTTTGAGAAGTCTAAAATACTTGAATTTTTGCTTTCGAATATATTTTATTTTAAGGCTACAAATGGCTCTCCATAATTTTTAAATCCAACTTCGAGTTAAGGTCGACTTGGGATCTTTGTGAAACACCCGGGTCCCCCCTAGCTCTAGAATTTGAGCCTTCAACAACGTGTTTGGTTCTAGATGCTAGTGCTTTTATCCCTGAACGAGAAATATATATTTCTTTTCAGTTATGATTTTGTTTTGAGAAACAAGAGCCCATTTTAAATAATTCCCCCGTCTAACATTATTTGCTTAAAAACTGCATACAGGTACATACTATTATTATTATTATCATCAAACACATGTGCAGTTTTGATCCCATTTACAATTATTGTGCTACAATATTTATTTTTCATACAACAGGAATTATTTTTTATTTGATGACGCATTTATGAATATAACCCCTGCTTAAAAAATGCATGTGATTTTGAAAATTTGTTTATCATTCTGAAATAATTAAAGCAAAAAAATTCCTGTTTTACTTCTCTTGTACCTTGTAGGCTGAAGAAGACATTGGGACTTTCCTGAAGGTAGCGCAAGATGCCGCCAGTGATGTGTTAGAGATTGTTGCAGACCGCACCGAGTGAATAGTGATCGTGATGCTTAGCCGTGACCTAATCAGTCATGGACAAGGTGGTTTCCCCCATGTTTAGACGAGTTATATAGCTGACTGAAGTGCCCCTTGTGTAGGTTTGGACCAAAGCTTTGTCTTTGCATTGACTATGTGTGTGAGCCCTGCGTTAATGGAGTTTTAGCTTTCATTTTTCTGATGTAGAATTAAATCACATTTTGATAAAATATTGAGTCCACCAAGTGGTCGCTATCTTAATACTTAAGATAATAATTTTAAAGAGATGAATTTGTTTTTATGTTTTTTTACGAATTTAAAAATGAAACTGCATTGAGTCCTCTGTCTGTGTAGTGGAAAAGAGGTATATTGCTCTACGCACTGTTGGCAATTTAACCATGAGATGGCGCTTTGCAACAAACGGTACGTTAGGGCAGAAAGTCCATCAGTTCAATATCGCTTAAAAAGAAATGAAATGGCAGAAACGTGACTTCAATTTGAGTTGGCGTCATTGAAATCCTTTACAGACAGATCGGATGGTTCACTAGGCACATTGCTTGGCTCTGTGACTCAAAATTTAGTGTGGAATTATTGTGATAGCAGTGAACCAAGAAAGTAGGGTGAATTTACATTTTGTAGTCTCTTATTCAGGGTTTACATGTATTTAGTATACAGTAGATTTTTGTGCTGAAAACTTAAGTAATAACTTCAATACTCCATCCATTACTCTTGTCCATCCTGTGCATGTAGAAGTGTTAATTGTGCCTTACTGCTGTATTATCGTGCCATTTTCGAAACGTCTTTCACTCTAAGAAGTATACAATAAGAGTACATATGGCTATTGAAATATATACAGTTACACTCTATGTAGAATATTCATGTACAACTTCCTAACTCTCTTTATATCTTCAGCACAGTCATCATATCTCCTATCTGCTTCCCATACATCTTTTTTTACTCCCATCGCCAACATCATATTTGTATATATAGGAATTATTCAGATTTATAAAGGATTACCATGCTTCAAGCTTAGCTTATGTGGCAATCCTTCTTCATGATCATTTTATGTTAGTATTACAATGTAAGTTTTTAATGTTGATGATGATTTGTTTACTATCATGATTATGTTGTAATTAGTTTGTAACTTTGGAAAAAGACCATGAAGAGGAAGATAAAATAATAAAATAAATCAAATCTGTACTTGTCTAAAAGAAGATAGAATAAGAGGAGAGAGCCCATTTCACAAAACTTGAGTCTGATTGAAACCCTTGACTCAATAGTTCTTTAATTTATCTGAATTAATTCAAAATTATGGGAAAAAAAGTGTCGAAAAATACTTGATTCAAATTGTTTCCAACTGGTTAACATTGGAAGACTAGGGCTGTATAATTGCAAGGCCCTCGAGAAGAAAAGAATTAATATTAATAATACTTATCATCATAAGTAGTGGTATTAGTAAAAACAAATTATTGTTGTTTTTTATATTTATTATTATTATTATAATTATTATTATTATAATTACTTTATTGTTATAATTATTGTTATTATTATTATTGTTGTTATTAATCAGTGACTCTTTCTCAGATTGGACCATTTTTGGCAGGAAATCTTGCCTTAATTTCCTTTCTGACCAAAAAATTCATAGGTTATTGATATGTAATGTATTTTTTCTATTTCATTTTAAAATGATACCTTATACATGTACCTTGACAATCTTTTTTACAGTGCCATGTTTTTTTTCTATGAACTACTTTTATTGAAATAATGCAAATACCTGGAATAACAGAATATTACCAGTGTTTATGGTGGCCTCTGTTCATTGAATATAGAGAGATTATATTCATCTTATATGTACATGTACAAACACAGTGGAGTAATGAATCTTGATAAAAAAAAATTGTGTGTTTTGTGGTGTGTCTGAAATGCTGAGAAAGCAGTATCAATCATCTTCATGCCTTAGACAGGACCAAAGGAAAGGACCAACAGCTAAAAGTCCTATCCAAAGGACTATTTAATTAAGGTTTAATATAGGTTCAAAAAGGTTTTGAACCTGGGAACTTGAAAGTGGGAACTTGAAAGAGGCTATTGCCCTTGCTACCTGGTCCTTACACCCATTCGAGTGTAGTGTAGTGTAACTCCAATATGTATGTAAAATCAAACTTGAAAACGTGAGCGTGACAAATGTTTTACTATGCATGTACCGTACTTCATTTTTTCGCTGCTTGTTCTTATTCCATTCTGTGTGCAATAACGCCATCCATGCATTCCTGTTTTTACATAGCTGCCAACCATTTCTACTGTGGAAGAAAGATTCCTATATTTTGGCCTCCAATCTACTTTGTAATATCAAAAACCGTAAATTCCTCTCTTTTTCTGAAAAAACTACTATGTAAAAATATACAAAGTATTCCTAATTTTGCAGTGAGAGATTTGCCATTTTTGTGATATAGAACGTAGGCACGTACGCATTGTGTAGTTTCTCCTTCAGAACGTAACAGGGCTTAAAAGGGAACTGGGTAATATTTGTCATCATTCTTATCATAATGATTTTCTTTCCTAAGTGCATCTGGATGACCACGGAAAGCGGATTTGAAATTAAGATAAATCAGGCAGGTAATAAGAATGTTATGTAATGTTTGACAGTGGAGATCAATATAGAGAACCTTCTCTAGGCAATTCAGTTGTGACATTATAAAAGGATCACGAGTACTTAGTATTTAATGGAAATTCTGTGTACTGAAGTACTAAAATATCCTTCTTTTTTCCAGCTGTTCAAAGGAGGACGTTTCAAAGTGGGATTGCCCATCATTATCTGGGAAATATGCCCGTTCGAGGCTTCCAGTCTAATCGTTTAGAAGAAAAGAACCTTGAGTTATTTATAATGTTGCAGGCAGCAGATGTAGGTAAATTCCCCGTATAGGTATGACATCATATATACCCTCATAGTTGAATTGCAAACAGGAATTTCTGCTGACCTATCCTCAGTGATCTCAACTAGTTAGTACACAAAATGACAGAAACAAACAGTTACAAAACAAATACAAAATAGTTCAAGGAATAATAGTTATGATAAGTCTCTTTAATATTTAATATGTGATTATCTCAGCTCTTGTTTTCGGATTTTCTGGCTTTTATTGGAAACATCAACTGCGTGGAGGTTTTTTCCCAGTAGGGCGCAGAAAGTCATATCATGTTTTTGCCTGTAATTACCATGGCGCTAAAGATAATTTATAAAACCATGACAAAAAATATAATGTGAACATTTGGAAAATCTCATCCTTCATGTTATTTAACATTGACTTTTGTTTCCCAAGACTTGAAGTGCCGGGGGGGGGGGGGGGGTAGTCCAATTAAATAATAGAGTACGTAGTGATTTTGTATTTTTGCTGCAAAGTAATATGCTAGATTCTTCCCTTTGGGATTTTGTATATTGTATCATGCATTTCATTTTTGTTTGATATCCTTTTATGTGTCTCATTGTACAAGTGTTTATTGGTTTTATTTTAAAGCCTTCTATTTCTCTGAAATATCTGCTGAAACTGCCATGTATTGTGATATTGCGATGTTGTGTGGCTTGTTTAATAAAAGCTAATGTACCTAGTGCATTTGAAGTTGATCTATTTGTGGTTTTGTGACGTTGTGATATTCCAATATATTTTAAAGCTTGTTAAATCAAATCTATTATCTAGTTCATTTGAAGTTGATCTATTTGTGATACGGTAAAGGCTATACAGCTGTAAGAAGCTCCTTCCTTTGGCCGTGGATTAGTTCATGAAGTATTAAAGGGCCCATGACATCGAAATACAAGTTTATTCCTGTTAGTGTGCAGTCCTGCATACATCTCATATTTTGATATGTAAACTTCTAAATTTGTTTCATAGATTTTTAAATATTTTTTTAAATATTTGTTTTTCGAACTTGCTAAGCTCCACCCAAAAAACATTCAGATCTCATTCCCCTTGTGACATCATCTGTCAGTCATCAATGAGCTAACTTGAGAAGGTGGTATGTATCTTTGCCGAAGTCGACCATCTGTTACAATACGTAATACAATAGCAACATACAAGTTGCTATGTCAGACATGCTGTAGCATCACCAGGAAGACAAAGGCATTGATGATGTATTGTACATATTATGTATGGAAGCATGCAATTCTATAATGAAAGTGTGCTAAGCTTGGGGAAATTGCATACCATTGTCTATTCTAGAATATTAGTTTAGTCTGACATGTCTGACATAGCAACTTAAATGTTGCTATTGTTTGTGGTATTGTAACAGGTGGTCAAAAAAATATTTAAAAATCTATGAAACAAATTCAGAAGTTTACATATCAAAATATGAGATGTATGCAGTACTGCACACCAACAGGAATACATTTGTATTTCGATGACACGGATAGAAAAATATCCAAACAGATGAAAAGAAACATACAAACAAAGACAAAAACAAAACAAAACAAATCATAAAAAGGAACAAAACGAAACGACATTTTAATTCGAATGATTGTCCAGCTTTCTTTTGTTCTGTACTCCTACACGTAAATCTTTTTTTTTGAAATAGACCATCTGTCTGTTCAATGTAGCTCGCCAGATGTTTATTTAGCCTCCAGACAATTGCATTCAAAGTTTAGCTAATTTGTGAATATATAATGACTCAAAACGTAATATTGAAGCTTTGTAGGATGAAAATTCAAAATGTCTTAAGCTTTTATGTATTTATTATTATTATTTTCTTCTTTTATCTTCTTTAAATCTTAATTTAGTTATTTTATATATATTTTTCGGGGGCGGGGGGCGGGGGGGGGGAGGAAGTTACGTACGTATTGCTTCTGTGGGCTATATTTTCTCGTCTTGCCAATAATATAAAACGAATGACATCATATACACAACTAAAGTGATTAAGGCACCTGCACAGGAATCGCCTGAACTGTACATTTCGACAAGAATGATTAATTTGGTCTACTTTTCTCTGTCTCTAAATTAGACGTCATTATTAAATACCGAAATACAATCGTAACGACGTAATTGACGGAAAGGCGGTCAAAATTAATATTCTGGTTTCGCATATCATATCCGGTTTAACACGATTGCAACTACTGTCAAAGAATCAACATATAATAAGGCAAAGAGAGCGTTGCATAAGAGTAGTGAAACAAATCTATACAATTCTGAACCTAGCATGCAGTCGTAGTAATTAATCAAGCAACATGTGCCCAAAATCTTCAAATAACAGTTTCGAAAATTAAACTTCGATGAAAATATTTCTTTGTCATTCTGACTCTGATATTCATAATCATCATGATAATGCAAAAAAAGATGTAACGAAGATTTCCAAAGATAATTTCTCGTATGGAAGTGGTTTATACATTTATAAAAATTCCCTTCATTACATTTTCTTTTTAATGATAAGAAATATCTCGGATTTCAAAGTCGTTCATTAATAAAGACACTATTAGTATTTTAAAATTTAGCGTATAGGAATATTATTGGCTCAAAATGAATTTCTTATTTTGGCCATTAGCGAGAGTTGGCTGCATGAGGGAATTCAGAATGGTGGACAAAAATGTAGTAAATTTTTTTTTTTTTTAAATGTAACACTTGTAAAACTGTTCGTCGTGATCGACCAGGTAGGGACAGTCACGTAGGTACTGCTCTCTCTCTCTCTCTCTCTCTCTCTCTCTCTCTCTCTCTCTCTCCCTCTCTATCTTTTGATAAATATATATATATATATATATCTGGAAAAAAATCAAATTTATATCTCTGGATCTTGCAGAAGATGAGGATATTCAATTTGAACTATACTTGGTATAAATTTTACCGAGAGAGAGCAAACGTATTACAATTGGTTGTATATATTTTCCAAATGAAATGTTTACGTCAGTTAAAAGGAATCTTTCTGACATAGACCTGAATAACCGATAAGTTTTTTTTTATTGCAGGCGAGTTTAGCTAAAACTTTTTTTCGCTAAAATGAAAGAGTAAAAATAGATTAATCTGTTGTGAAAATCAAATGTCACAATTTACGGTCAGTACGCCTGTTAGAGTGACATGAAAAACAAGTAGCTAAATTTACAACTAAAATCAGCAAAACAACAACTAGGACTATATCCCCGCACAGTTTCAACTGCTTGCTATAATAGATGCAATCTTACCCGTCAGCGCAGTACATTGCGCCAACTATTCGGGCGAGCCTAGGTAACTCATGCATAGACGAGGGGGCGTTAGTGTACCTGTAGGTACAAATGTTTTGTTTTTTCATAATCATTTTACCTACTTATATATTAACTATGTTAATGATGCAAAAACACTCGTCGACTTGATTAGTTAACAACATGTGCATATATTTATTATGTGTATACGCACTCTTCAATAAAGATACATACAAATCATAAATTTCGTCTCATGAATCTATACACATTAATTAAAGAGAACAGATTAAATAAAAAATGTTTTTAATTCGACTTACCAATACATTTTTACTAATTTATCATATTACAAGTGGTAAAATACGTTATTGTAGGCTAGTGTCAAATAGGTAATAGGTCGCGAAAAGCTGAGTCCCTGGGCAAATTATGTCATCCAGCGATACTGACAGGCCGACAGACTTTACCTCTGACAGCGAGCAGGAGAAAAACTCCTATCGCTGGCCCCTTGGACTACCCTTCACTGAAACGTTTCAGTAATTTACTATATTGCCTTTTGTATGCAGGCGTCTCTTTTTTCTTCTTCAAATCCTCCATTATTTGCTTTGGTTGGGCTTCATTTATATCTGAAAAAAGCATCGCTCTTTCAATAATATATATCGAACGATACATTAGGTAATACGGATGACAGTTTCGACATCAAGGCATCTGTCACGGAAACCGTTTGGATAAATACCTTATGTTAAAGGGAATAGGTAACTTCGTTTCAGTTTCTGAAACAAAATCCTGGATTAAGCTCATGCTGCAATGATAATTATAAACCTTTAGGTCAGTCAGGAAGCCAGTGACTTTTACAAGCCGATCGTCTGTCTGATTATCAAGATATTTATGATTGAAAATCGAAATCAAATTTTCGCTTTCCTAACGGTTTTCACAACACTGCAGTCTTTTGGGGGGAAACGAGTATGGTAAAACCGGTCACTCAAAGATTTTTTTTCTTTTTGAGGCACTTCTTGATCATTTTGAAGTGCAATTTTGTTAGGGCTTCAATATAACACCATATCACAGACACTGATAAGAGGTAGGACCGTGTATATCAGATTTAATATTGTTAAACGATGCCTTTAATTGATTAGAGTGATCACTTTAAGGTATTTGCAAGCAAAACAAAAATGCAACTAGGGTAATGCATTTAAAATCGTTAAAGTCCGAAATTATAAACGATTTGACGGAGACAATTTCTTGTCTGGCATGTTACGAAAACCCTGGTATAGGATGCTTGGGTGTGAAGATGTGTATATAGACCTAGCATGGATTGTATGGGAAATATAATTTGATAAAGTGTGTAATATTCATGCTCCATTTCGCTCTATTCGTATATACGTACAACATATATGCTCCCATAGGAGTCTAAGGAAACGCTTGAACTTTGAAGGCAGAAGGACTATCTTTTCATCAAGGCTAAAACTGCCAATGACTGAAAGAAAGGTAAATCAACAAAATACAAATTAAATAATATGGCGAAATTTTTAAAGAAGAGATATTATATCACAGAAATTTAAAGGAAATGGAAATAAACTTATTCGATTCTGAAATATGACAATAGAAGCTTCTCGAAACCCCTGGATAATTACATAACATGTTGATGAATATGTGTCCTTTAATTAATTAAATATCTGTCAGGCTGCTGTAGTTTCTACATTTGTTTGTTATGTATATTTTGTACATTACTTTTGTACTATTGTTTGTATTGTATTAATCTAGGGCCCTCAAGGACATCACCTTTTTTGTTAAAGCCTCGGTCACAATTGCCATTACGAACTCCTACGAACGCCGTACGATCGACTTTGAGACGATGGAAATTCGGGAAGACAATGGAAAAACAGGGAGATTCGTACGAAATTATCGTTCGTACGAACCTTTTTGACCGTAGCATAAACTGAAGATGCAGCCCTTTTGAAATGAAACTGAAAATTAAAAAAAAGAAGAAACAAAAAAGAAATATCTTATCATAACACAGACCTTATAAGTGAATACGCGCAAGGCGTTGCTGCCATTCAATTGTCATGTTGCAAACCCGCGGCGGATCTTTCGCGGCGGTTAACTGCGCCATATCTGACGAAGCCTTCTCCCGAATAGGTAAACTCAGTGGCGGATCCAGGGGGGGGGGACCGGCCCCCCCCCCCCCCCCTTGAGAAAAAAAATCATGTAAAATCACGTGATTTTTACCTTTTTGGGGGGTTGGGCCCCCCCCCCCCCCTTGCGCTCAAGGGGGGGTGCAAATTGAAAAATTTACGAGGACCAAAAAAAAAAATGTGCTCACTACCCCCCCCCCCCCCCCCCCCCCCCCCCCCCCCCCCCCCCACTGAGCGACTTTTCGGCCGGCGCGATTTTCAAATTTTCGGGAGCAAACAAAAATGAAAAAAGTAGTTGGGCCCCCTCCCCTAAGAAATCCTGGATCCGCGCCTGGGTAAACTGGTGTCCATACATTTGCTCCTGCGAAAATTGCATCGGGCTTCGGTCAAAGGTATAAGGCTAGGGTTAGCTTTGCAATTAGTTATTATGTTATGTATAAGCATTACTCAGATATGCAGCTGTAAACCGCAGCGTTTTTTTTATGATGACATTGATTGTAATAAGCTTCTCGATTACTTTCTCGAAGTCTCTCTCTCTCTCTCCCTCGCCCTCCCATCCCCTCCTCTCTTCCTCTCCCCTCGCTCCTTCCCCCTCTCTCTCCATTTCCTTCTTCCAAGTCTCCATTTCCTGCCCAACTGATCGATTTCTCTTTTCCATAACCTTTTTCAATCTTCTCTTAACACGATTCTTAGAAGAGTTAAATGATGGAGAAAATACAGAATAATCGAACTTGGTATTTAATTACCAATGTGCTCACTTGTGAACGAAACATGATGGCAAAATATGTACAAACTTAATGAAGACAAAATGTACGATCACAAACATGTCATAATCAAGCCACTTTTCATCAACACCTATATATTCTCATAATTTGTCTTATTTCTACAATGCTGTTTCTACAGTTTTTACGAGTTTATCGAATTTATCCGGTGCTCACTCTAGCATGAAATATTTTCCATACTTTTAGTGCTATTGAAAAGAACCTCACCTATTTTATCAAAGAATCATGAAGATATCATGAAATCACTTTTTAGACGCACTTTGGAGACCTAGTTGTAATATCTGTTTTGTCCAAAACTTTAAAACTAAGTAAACGTAATTCGGTTTTCCTTGAAATGGAAAACAATAAATGAAAGTTCTTTTTCCATCCGTTATGCTTACAAATGATGTACAGTGGCGGAACGATTGCCGGGTGGCACTATTCTCCACCGAATATCAGAATACTTTGCTTTTTATACGATAAAATTGTTTCTGGTTGAATTATTCTCATCACTTTTTTTCTTGGATGGAGTGCTGTGACCGATCGATTTTTTTTTCCCTCACAGTTTTTGGAAACAAATATCATTTTCGGCTATGAATTTTTCCCTCAAGATTGATTACAGCTTATTTGACGGCATTAGAGTACGCCCAAGATATTATCGATCTAAGCCGCTACATACCATAATCTTTTGCTTCTCAGGATTGTCAACGAATAGTTGCCGTGGTAACATAGATATACCAGCGACACTCAAGTAAAACACAACTTATGCTACTGTGGCATTTAAATTTTCTACTTGAGAACATATGAGAGATGAATAACAATTTAGGTCCTGAATTTTAATGTGCCGCCAATATGCGTGAGATAAAATGAACACCTGTCAGTGCACTTTGATAAAGTGTATAGGGCGTTGGTCCGTGAGGTTAGACGTCGATAGAGTGGTTCGATACCCTCGATTCTAATTTTCTGTTAAACAATAACCTTTAAAGTCACATGAATCTCTTTGGACGAAATGTCAAAATATGTGGATCATGTATCTTTGGTATTTGATTTAGTAAAAAGTTGGATTGTAATTACTAATATGCCGTCGAACAAAGATTTTCTTCATTCTTCAATGGTGAAGTTTGCGTTATATAGAATACTCAATGACCGTTGTACAGGAGGCGTCAATAGGGACTTTTAGAATGAGTGAACGAGAACACGACGAACGCCGACTGATCATGCGTGTCAACGTACTTAACTGCCCATGTTGGCTACAATTAGAAATCTTTTAGATTGCACTCGACGATATGCATGCAGGAAGTAACACAATAAACATCACGGACAAAGAAAGAGGACATTCCTCATTCTACCCTCAACAAAAGAACATCCCTTCACTGCTAATATGTAAATATGTGTAGAACAGGTGCATGTGACACCTGTTCTACACATTTCAGTATGTAAAGGCGCTTTATAAATGTCAATATGTATGTATGTATTGCATGTACTACATTTAGGAAAATCAAGGTTGACGCATTCTCGATCGCCGACTGAGACCACGTGACGCAGGCGCAGTGCCTTAAAATGACGTCACACGTTGCAGTCAAAGCTCTTGACGTGCATTTTTAAAAGTCCCTAATGGCTGGCGTAGTCTTTGACGGACCATGTGCAGGTGAAATCGAACAAAGATCGCTAAAATAAAAGGCGCTTAAACTGTTTATTAACTGATGTTAAGACTAATTCCTCCATCGGCTGAATGATGCCAGGTAACAAAAATGGCATTAAAATAGGGCCTTAACGGGTACAGTTCAAGGTGGCTCTTGAAACAATTTAGTTCCCTTTTCAGAAACTGTACCGCATAGAGCTGTATATGACAACTCTATGCTTTACCCTCATCTAGATGCTGAACAGGCGTTGATGAGTATTACAATAGAAGTAGAAGTAGAAGAACGGGTATTATACATATGGTTTCATATTGCGTTAAACCAATACTTTGACTTCTAATTGTGTAATGTTTCAATCTGTTCTTGGTAAAAGGATTTTTTACAATGGTCAATTAACAGTACTCTACAATATAATCGTATATACTCATTACATACATCTTAATAATTATAACAAAACCATTTTCTTGTTTTCCTTTTGCTTCACACCACTATGAGCGTGCGTCAACGTTTTAAATCACATTTAGAATCTATCGAATGTATGCTTCATTCCTGTTGCACATGTGGCGTCGTCTGCTGACGTTAGACTACGTCAAAAATTAGCGCATCTGTGGGAACATTGCGTTGAATTATTGGCGCATGCGCTACTTGCCACCTTATAAGCTTGATAAGCATATAATTTGTACAGAGCTATTTGAAGAAGCCACGTGTGCAATGGACATACCAATACAATGCCATAGAAAATATATCAAAGCATAATATTTCCCTTGAGTGTAAAAAAATGATTTACTTATCATTAAATACTTGTCATTAATTCATGTTTCACATTTGAGACACTATGGAAATTGTAAGTTAAAGTTACGAATTCCGTGGTTAAATTAGGGCATAGTATCAAATTTCGGATGTTGTTACTATCCTTTATGGACCCTTTTCCCTTGATTAAATCAGAACGTTCACCTCACACCGATGATTATCTAAAGTTCATTTTCGCGGTAGACTTCATACATCCCTATAAATATTACAAGAAGAAAAAGAAGACTAGAAAGTGAGAAAAAAGGATGGAAGAAAAAAGGAAACATAACAACTAAAAGAAGTTAAAATAAGAAGAAGGAGAGGAAGAAGTAGAAGAAGAAGCAGTAATTCAAAGAAGGAATTTGAAGTGGACGACGGGGTTTATGATGATGAAGAAGGAAAATTCGTAGAAGAAGGAGAAGTTCTAGAAGATGCTATTTGACGCACTCCTAGGTTGTGGAAATATAAGCAGTTTCGGCGTGAGGAAAGTCTCCGATGAACTCCTCGTTTGATCTCTTACAGCCTATTTGCTGGCGTAACAGGTTGATAAGGACGTTGCGGTATGATTTATTCATGATCCAATAGACGAAAGCATTCCACCAGCTATTTGAAGTGATAGCATACCTCACGAAATAGATGAGAATTGGGGGAATCTGGATACCAGGGATAGGGCTCAGGAAATTTATGATGGTACTTGGTAACCAAGCAAGATAAAACACGGCGGTTATTACAAGGACTGTTTTAAGTCCCTTCATTCCTGCTCCGCACGGCGGTGGGAGAGCGATGTTACCGGCGTTAACCGCGGCTTCCAGCGCGGCGATCTGACGCCCATGGCGACGCGCAATAAGTACAAGCCGAACGTTCACAAGTGTGGTGACCACCACCGCTGTAAATGGAATGAAGTTATAGATGATGAAGCTGGGCTTGATAATTGACGGGCAAGTGGTACCGTAGGGGTGACAAACACCCGTCAGCTCACTCTGTAGATAGGACCCACCAGAATTGAGAAGTGCTAGAATCATCACCGCGATCAAGGCACATACCATCCTTTTACGGGAAGTAAGAGAGTAGTACTGAAGCGGTCGTGTTACTGCGATGTAGCGGTCGACAGACGCCAACGTCAAAATCCACATGGATTGCCAAACAAAAGTTGTGCACAGAATAACAATAGTATCACCAACGCTTTTGGAAATTGGCAAGTAAACAAATAAAACGCCAGCAGTTGAACACAACAGACCAGTGAAGAGATCAACCACCGAGAGAAACATGAGACAAATTTTAGTGTTTTCACCAAAACAGTTTTTAACTCGCGGAACGGTTATGATATTGATAATATTTAGCAGAATGCAAAGAACAGCATTGAGAGAATAGCCGATAACGAAGAAGTTTTTCCGGCTTTTCAGGATGTAAGCTATATCAGTCCTCTCAAGCGCGGCACTAGAATTCGAAAAGTTTGCGATATCTGGAATGATGCCGTCCATTGTAAATATGATCATCTACCTATGGTTATTGTTCGAGGCGCCTCACTTCGATCATGCGAAGCCAATAAGAAGGAAGAGTTCACAAGACGCCAACTGCCTGGTTTGATACGGTTAGCTATAAGTTGCCCCATCATTCTGCCCGTCTAAAATAGCAGTTTGAAATTACACGTAGAAAGTCAAGTCACTCAATAAGAAGAAAAAAACGTCAATAAGTTAGTATGATACTTACACACAAAAGCACGGTGTGCATAATTATGACGTACAGAAGCACGTGCCACCGCGTCAAGCTGTATTCGGCGAAGGACCTTATTATGGCTCCTTTCAGCCACGATTGATAATTCCACTTTTTACATCTATAGGCGAAATAATTCAAGTGAATGTATACAGTATCCAGTTGCGTAACCACGGGGAGAAAGGGCAGGAGGATATATACGCGTGCCCCCCTTCCCCTCCCCCGCAAAAATAAAAATAGAAAGAGAGAGGAGAGAAACTCACAGAAGGAGAACGGGGAAATAAAGCGTGAATGGCGGAGATGTCGTGGTAGATGGTTGATGTTTCGAATCCCAACCCGGCACTAACGCTGTTTATCAAGACATTAATCTACATTTGCCATTCTCCACCCAGGTGTAAATGAGTACCTTTCAATCGCGTGGATGAAAGTGATTGGAGGAGCCTCAGGAAAAACAGCTTTGATGATGATGAGACTCCTCTGGGCATATGCAATTATTGGTATTGATATAACGTGAATGTGACCCCTCTAACACCCTCCTCTCACTCGCATGTCATGCGATCAGATCAGTGTCCGTCCTCATAATACCAATGAATGTTACAATGGCTATTAACTAACTAAACTTGAACCATTTTGGATACAATGCTCCAATAGGGACTTTTAGATTCTGCACGACGAGAACGCGGACTGCCCTTTTAAGGCAATGTGACGTCACTGCCAGTGCCTTAAAAGGGCAGTCCATGTTCTCGTCATGCAGAATCTAAAATTCCCTATTAAAGGCTAGACTTGTACTTCATGATACTTTTCCGTACATTAATGCATAATATTGACCTTATTTTGACACTTAAACAATGCTGTCCTAAAACTAAGTGAAAGCGCCTTGTATCATTCGGAAAAGGTGCTATATAAATACAATTACTACGTTGCCATACAGTTCACATTGTAACTTGTTGTGGGCTTCAAGTGCAAAGACACAAATTAACCCTATTTATCTAATGCAGAAGAAACCGCTTCGCATATGTGCTGGCTATCATTAATTAGCCCATACAAACCCATTATTTAATTGATTTAAGACACTGACAATTGTTTATATAAACGCATGGCAGAGCTTTAGCTTTATGTTTAAATACATGAATAACCTGCTTCCTGATTCATTTAAGAATATCTTTGTATTGAGTAACATTATTGATCCGGCATAAAACAATAAGACATCGTGGTCCAGATTTATGGAGTGCACTTACAGCCTCTATAAAAATCATGTAAATCCCTTTATTCGTTAAACTTCAATACGAAGGCAGTATTTCTGTCAGGGTACTCGGAATTCATCAAACTTTTATTTGACAAGTCCTAAATTATTGATCCGGCATAAAACAATAAGACATCGTCTTCCAGATTTATGGAGTGCACTTACAGCCTCTATAAAAATCATGTAAATCCCTTTATTCGTTAAACTTCAATACGAAGGCAGTATTTCTGTCAGGGTACATTGTTTGATTTATTTCGAAGTTCTGGATTAATATTCAATAATTTTCAAGATTTCTAGAAACATCCATCACTATATATTATAACTCGCGTATACTTATATAAGTTTTCTGTTTCAGATTCATTTACATCGGCATATTTTCATTTTCATTTTCATTTTCATTTTAATCATTATCATCATCATCATCATCATCAACATCATCATCATCATCATCACCACCAACATCAACATCATCATCATCATCATCATTGCAGCCAGTGATTGACAAGCCGACTAGAATAACAAAATCATCTATAACGTTGATTGATATTATTTGTACAAATACTTGTTAAGATACATTTAAATCAGGTATATTCTACAGTGACATAAGTGATCACTTACCTATATTTCTTTTGTCCGTAAAACATAACTATAATGAAACTAATCACTGCACAGAGAAGCTTGATAATGATTATTCTAGCAGAATAAAAGACCGTAAATGTATTTAGGAATGATTTGTCAATCACTGACTTGAGTGAACTTTTATCAATATCAACTATAGAAAGTGCTTAAAATGACTTCTATCTTAAATTCAAACAATTGTATGATAAGCATTTTATTCGTAGAAAAATGAGAGAAAAAGAATACTCCTCGAAAACCATTTAACGAGATCACTATTGAAATGAATGCACACAAAAGATCGTTTGTGTGAGAGTTTTATTCTTAATTCCCCCAGCAATCATTGTGAAGTACGATATAAGAAGTATAGAAACAATTTAAAGAGCCACTCTAACCCAACTAACATAGCCTTTCAAAACATGAATACACCTCTACTTATTAGTATCCCAGCCTCTGATTTTTCAGAAAATCTCTAAATTGACCAAAAAATTATAATAACCGTCCATTTTTTGTTTACAGTTCTCACGCTTGCTGGGCTACGCCCCTCGAGAAAAAGGGTAATACAGTCACGTGGCCCTTATGACGCACTTGACGTCATTGCGGACATGTCCGATTTGACCTACTACTAAGAATCTTACATTAGGAATGACGAAATTGCCAGAAACGTACTGGATTATTTTGCGGATAAATGTCTTTTTTGTTCCAATTGATATCATAGTTTGCCTTTTTAAAGACATTTTAATGCCTAAATCACCCTCCTTTTCACCGGAGAGGCGCCTGCAGTGACATCATAAACAGTTGCGCAATACAGCTCCGAAACTGGGATTTTTTCTGATCGTTCTGAGTCGTCACTTTTAAAGCTAGCTTCCAGAATTATTGATGATTTCTAAGAAAAATCATGGTCATGTTCGGAATCTCCGTCCAAAATTATTCTACATGTCTTTTTTTTTTCATTTTTTAGCACGTTTTGGTTAGAGTGGCCCTTTAATTGCAATTTTAAAAAAGCCCGGAAGCAGTACTATGCATTACTATGTTCAAGTACCTGGTAATTTTGAAATTACATGCAATTATTATTTCAGATATACATTTAATAGTAAATTGGAATCTTATAAGGAATATAATGTTCTTCCAATGTTTTATTTAAACTGTCAAAGTTTGGCTTCCAAATACATGAGCTTTCAGGACTATATTAAAAGTTTACACCATCAAGTTTCAATATATGCATTTTTTAGGTGGAGGAGTTTGTTTATGTATTGACTCTAACTTAAATTACAAAGAAAGACCAGATATTTCATTTGGAAATGACGATATTAATTCATTATTTATAGAGCTATAACTAATACTTCTCAGAAGTGTGATTGTTGGTGTAATATACAAAGCTCCAAACTCTGATGGAAAATCTTTTAATGATTTATTAGATAAATGTTTGTCAGCTATTTCTAAAGAAAATAGGGTGGGTAATAGAGCTCTATTTTGTATATTCTTTTACTCAACATCCTTTATCTTTTTGTCTGAGGGAGGGGGCCGTCTTCTTCTTTCTTTTGTTTAAAAAGTAAAATTAACGTTACCATTTTGGTAAACCCTTTTTTTTTGACGAGGGGGAAGGGCCTGGGCCCCCGGGCCCCTGGATCCGCCCCAAGTTACTACAATGTATATCATTTAGATATACTTTTTTCTCCTACCTCCTCCCCCTGTACGTGATGTTCCAGATGACACAAAAAGATGGACATATGGGTGCCATATCGCTTTTTCGTCTTTTTCTTAAATATCAATGCTTCTACACAAAACATTATTTTACTATTTTCCATTCCTCTTCCCATAGACGTTTCAAGATGTCTCTACCTTACTACATGTACATTGCCTGTTTCCTTCTTTCTCAATTTCTCCTTCTTTCAATTTCTTTCTGTCGTTCTTTCTTTCTCTCTCTCTCTCTCTATCGCGCCCTCTGCTTCTCTCTTTTTTTTTAATCTCCTTTTCTCTTCTTGTCTGTTCTCTACAACCGGATCTCAAAACATATTCGCCTACAAACTCATACCCGTCCTTTTTTTGTTTGTATTTTGTCTCGCAACACCATGGATATCTCTTTGGATTTTGCTCTGTCTTTTCTTTTTTTACAACTCTCCATCCATCACTTCACCCCTCCCGTTTCCTCCCCCCCCCCCTCTCTCTCTCTCTTTCTCTCTCTCTCTCTATCTCTCTCTCTCTGTCTCTGTCTCTCTCTCTCTCTCTTGCTCTCTTCATTTCTCTCTCTCTCTCTCTCTCTTTCTGTCCCCATCTATCTAATATGACACTTCCGAATCTGAATCTCGGTCTCTCTAACTCTTTCTTACTTTTTTTCTTCATTTCATTTCATCTTTACACTTATCTATCTACCTATCGATCTATCTTGTTTGCCATTTAAAATATATCTATCTTTCGAAACACTAGGAAAGACAGTAGTATATAACAACACGAGTTATTGCAGAAAATTTGTCTTTTATTATACCATATTCACTTCTTCCGAAGATAAAGGGTATAGGCATATATATGGCTTTTTAACCCACATCACACTCCACATGAGGCTGCAGTAGATTTGCCAGAGTTTTTTTCCAAACGGGGGTGCTAATGATATCATGACTACGGGTCAACGAAATTCCGGTGTCTGTCCAAACGGTCTTGAGGTCGAGGGGTCACAAAGACGGTATAGCATTTACATGTCATCACCATTTCCAGCTCCTGTCGATAACAGGTTGAAGAAAAAACAAACAGTATTGGTTAAGACAGATTACATGACATCCTAATGTCTGATTTAAAAAATGACTGATTATAATTATGAAGTTATCAAATAATGAAACCCTTGAAACTTGCATAGGCCTATATATATATATATATATATATATATATATATATATATATATGGGTATATATATATATATATATATATATAGACAACTCAAGAGGACTAGGAAAATGTGTCTTTATAGGCAGGTGGACTTTCTATACAATTGTAGTCGCTGTAGTACATTTTTCTATACATGAAAATACATACTTAATCGAAATGTATATCTGCATGCTTGAAGAATCCATTAGGATAATGTAATTTGCAACCAATTGAATGTAAATTGTTATTCTATGCTCCTAACGTTATCCTTTTTATAATAAAATAGAAACTGCAATACGCCCCCCCCCAAAAAAAAAAGCCAATGATTTTCGTTTTAATCAATAAACTTTTAGATTAAAAAGTTAAATCAAATCTCAAGATTAGACTTCCATTAGTTTTAGAACTTTTTTATAAAACTGAATCAAATATAAACTCACTGTCTGTGGAAATCAGGGAGCCCATGTATCAAGCTTTTAAGACGTTAAAATGCAGTCTTTACCAGGTTAAAGCGATCAAAACAGTGGATATTGTATTCAGATCTCTTTTTCGGAGAAGCTGAAATTAAATTGACTTTACATACAACATTATAGATGTAGAAGAAATCCCGTGATACAAATTTACCCAAATAAAGGAGTGCGCGATATTTGTGGTTTAGCTCCCTCCCCCACACGTATAATCGTACTTGATAAGTCGATCAACAACAAACAAAATAATAACAATAATAATTAATTTCGAATCTCTTTTGTATATCCCATGTCCAAAGATTATTCAAATTCCTCGAGGTTGATTTTTTGAAAGTTTTAGGGATCAACTTCAAAATTCTTTATCAAACTTGATTTTTGGAGAACAAACTTACCGCTGCAGAAGACGATCTTCTTGCTCCTTCTGCTGCACCAGCATGGCTGGCCTGAAAATCCAGGGCAGTCTGTGAATTAAAAAAATGAAATGACGATTATAATGGTGGTGATGATGATGATGATGATGATGATGATAATGCTGCTGCTGATGATGATGATGATGGTAATGATGATGATGATGATGGTGATGATGGTGATGATGATAATAATGATGATGATAATGATGATGGTGATGATAATGATGATGATGATGATAATGATGATGATAATGATGATGATGATGGTGGTGATGGTGATGATGATGATAATGATGATGATAATGATGATGGTGATGATAATGATGATGATGATGATGATGATGATAATGATGATGATGATGATAATGATGATGATAATGATGATGATGATGGTGATGATTATAATGATGATGATAATGATGATGATAATGATGATGATAATGATGATGGTGATGATGATGATGAGTGGTGATAATATTGTTCTCTTCCCAGCGAAGGTTCATAGCATCAATGCTATTATTCATAAGGATCATGCGATTACTACTAATCGAGCAACCACCAGGTATCCATTTACACATTGGTGGAGTGAGACGGATGTGGGTAAAACGCATTGTCCAAGGATGTAAAAAAAACAAGTGAGGCTTGAACCCGGGACCTCTCGAATAAGAGCTCAGATCCTTCACAAATATACCGCAGTGCTACCACTAAAAGAAAAATATCAGCCCCTGCCATACTTTCCCCGCGTGGGGGTCCCTAGTCAGGCTTCAGACTAACTCGCTATGAAATATAGTCAACACCTTGGAAAACTATATTTCATAGCGACTATGAACTCATAAACTGAAAAAGAAACGCACGAAAAATAAAGCCCTGTGATTTCTGTCCCTGAGTTGAGAGTCAGTTCCGCCTCAGGTCAGGCCAGCAGAACGCGTATAGGGATAACCTGAAATAACTTGTCGGAAGTCACATTGATTTTTCACTCAAGATAATACCAACAAGATCAAACGAACGTAATATTTTGATATTATCTTGTTTTGTTTTAAAAAAAATATCGTGAGTCAGTTGACAACATAAACTATATCGAAAATTAATTGTATTTGAAATTATGTAATCTTGTAAAAACTCGTGCGAAACCGGCCACCCCAAAATGTCTGATTTTGTTTTCAGTAATTTCCCGACAAAGTGAAATTTACATTTCAAAGTTCTCAATACACCAGTTTACAGTTGTATCAGTGCGCATGCGCAGACAGTTGACCTCGGGTCATACACCAGTTTACAGTTGTGTGCGCCATTTTAAACAAAGCCAATGACCTAGAGGTCATGTATTTATGCGTAAATTAGGATTGCGCCCATGCAAATTTTGATGATATCACTGCCCTACGCGCTGCGTTGTGCGCGCACATCATCATTTGCATGGGCGCAATCTTAATTTACGCATAAATACCACTGGTCAAAAGTTATTGGCCCCGCTTCCGGAGCCACTGACCCCGCTTCCGGGGCCAGTGACCCGAGATCAACTGTCTGCGCATGCGCACTGATACAACTGTAAACTGGTGTATTGGCCCCAAAATTGGGGCCAATAACCTCTGACCTCTGGTATTTATGCGTAAATTAAGATTGCGCCCATGCAAATGATGATGTGCGCGCACAACGCAGCGCGTAGGCAGTGATATCATCAAAATTTGCATGGGCGCAATCTCAATTTACGCATAAATACATGACCTCTAGGTCATTGGCTTTGTTTAAAATGGCGCACACAACTGTAAACTGGTGTATTATGATTCGTTTTTTATTTAAATGAAGTTTCAACAAACAATAAATGTCAATAATTTGTAACGATCGGCGATAACATTTTCTTTAGAGCAGATTGAAAGATAATACAAAATATTCAGCTTTTGTGTAGCATAATAACACATTATTCATTTTATATGACATTTTTATGCCCTTTCAAAGAGCTTTGGAAATTATTACCCCAGCTTAGCTCCAGTGGGAGTTTCAAGTTCTCATTTAATACTACCCATATACCGCAGCTGGTTAAAGTATGGCAAATGAAGATATATACAGTCAAACATGTCTATAGCGACCGCCTAATAAGGGAAACACAACAATTGGTCTTTGTAGACAGACGGTATGTTTTAGCCAGGTTCCTTTTACATGTATTAAGGAAAAAACATTTTCACGGGAAACAAAACAAAACATCCGGGCAGCGTTTCTCGAAACCGTCATAACTACAAGTTCACCGACATCCCATTGACACGCGTGTATTAAGTTTAACACGCGTTTCAATGGGATGTCGGTGAACTTGTAGTTATGACGGTTTCGAGAAACGCTGCCGTGGTCTTTGTAGACAGGTGGTCACTAAAGCAGGTTTGACTGTATTTGCACTGCCATAGGCTGCACTAGTGCTGTGGTAAGGATTCCATTCCCGTACCTTCGGTGGTTCAAAATGTGGAGCCTAATTATTTACTAGACCACGAGACAACATTGCACTTAAAGAGATGGTTGAGTTCTGGGAAGAGGTGAACAATAATTTGTGAGCGTTATCATTCTATTATGCAAGTGTGGAAGAAAATCAGATAAAAAACGTTCCCTGAAAAACATGGCTCTTCAAATGCATTAATATTCTAAATATGGCATGTAACATCATGTATCGGGACGGATTTGTATGCAACATGTTTGTTTAGTCCCATATACATCTTTCTGTGTACAGTGCTTGTAAGTTTACAAAGACTCTTATCATTTTGATGGTTCCCGAACCTTGCAGTACACACCAATACTTATATGCTAGATGATCAATCTTTTCTGATCGATTCCACAACGGTTCTTTCACAATGCAATCACATGACCAGAACTCAACTTATCTTTTACTCTTATCATGCCACAGGGCAAATCCCCATTGTGCCAAGCCCCAAATCCCCCGTGCCCGGTTGTTTTGGAGATAATCTGATTACCGCGATGGTTCTTTGAATAGCGAGTGCAGAATACACAGCACAGTCCATTGAGCATGAACGATAACTGCTATTACAAATGCTGCATTGCACGCACATGGCACTCAAGCGATAGCTCTCTCGCATGTACAAAGCACTATAACGTTAGCGTGCTTGCAGCCTTATGGCAGGCTATGAGTTAAGCATGTTCAGGCTTAAGAATGGGTTTTAGGGGTCGATACTCACACTTGTACTTCTTCATGCTGTTTCCCCTCTTCTCAGCCACGAGGTATTCCTGCAGTGTTGGATCCCTCTTCAGGAATTCGACATCGAGGGCCTCATCCTCGAAATCGTCTTCGAACTCGAAGGCAAGGGCGGCAACGATGAGGGCGGCAGCGAGAACTACGAAGAAAGTCTTGGCCATTTTTGGTTTGTAGGTTATCTGCCAGTTAAAATAAAAGTATTTACAAATCTGTATATGGAACAAGTTGAACATTTCTGGCCATTTTGTCTTTAAAGAATAATAACTTGGCCACACAGAGCTGCCGGAACAGCATAAGTACTAAACATAATATCATTTTTTTTTTTTTTTTTTTTAAATCAGGAATATGTTGTGTGTTTAGATTTCCATATCTAATATCAACGCCCTTTCTAAGAAAATCAGATCACAGGAGAATCGTTATGGCTTGTTACATTATTATTATATCTCTGAGCTGACGTTCTGCCATGCTAAGGGCGTGTCCAGTGCCCACACACCAGAGCCATCCGGTTAGTTTTTTCCCCATCCCCTCTATCTCGAACCTCCTTCTTTATTGCGTCATCTGTTTTGTCACCTATAAAGACATCATCCCAATCTTTGATTTACCTCTTACTCGTTTACCGTCCATCTTCCCTTTCCGTTAGCCACTGAGCAATGTAATTTGTCAATAGAATTGTATATTTGGTGTATTTTGCATTCAATATTGAATTATGAAATCTACTCGTTAGTGAGATAAAGCACTGGAGTAGTCTGGAAAACCTTATACAAAAATAGACCTCACTGAGAATCGTATTGAATCATTACTGTGTAAAGCAAAGAGTATATGAACGTTGTATGTACTTACCTGATGCTGATAGATGATTTCCGTGTTGGACTGAAGATCTGATGATTTAGTGCTAAAGGCACCTCCTATTTATAAGAAATCTCCCACCATTTGTCGGTAACATTTCCTTTTTCTGGACATTCATTTCCCTGACTAATTAAACCGATTGGACAACATATGGTTCCGCTCGTCAACGTTAATAATAACACAAACATATTGCGTGCTTCAAGAGAGATATATTTCAGAGATGAAATAGATAATTATTCACGCACTGTCAGTCAACCTCTTGCTGATTCATTAATGTCATCCTTGACTTTCTTGAGACATAGCACGCTAGGTCTAATCATCATTATGTTACCAAGGTTTCTATAAGCGACTTTGAAAAAACAAGGCCGATGTAATTTAATTTGCAATGTGCTTGTAATTTCATCTTCAGTATTAATTTTCAAAAGGCCTTCATTATGTCAGGGGCTGGTTAAAGAATCTTTGCAAGATCACAAACTCCAATGAATGAAACCAACGCCCCTCGAAGATTTTCTCAGGGGGCGGGGGAGGAGGACGCTTTTCCCGATTGTTAACGTTTGTGTTTCATTAGAAAGAAAAAATGTTTAAGAAGCGTTTTCGCTGAGCTCCATGTTATAAGATTCGGAATAGTGAAGGGTATTACACTTAACGTATTCCTTTTCCCTTGGAGCAATAATCAAAATATATAATACACTGTTTGTCATAAAGGTGAAATAATTTGTTTTACCCCAATGTATCGAACGATTTTGAAAATGACTTAGGCCTATTTCTAATAGATCTAGATAAAGGTATACATTCTCAAATTGTATTGAATAATAAGATGCGAGTGTTTGTTTTGCGTGACTGTGTACATAATATGCTACTATGCTTACCAACTATGGAACCTACGTCCTTAAGTCATAACTGATAGTAATGGGGATTTATGCCTCATAAAGGTGCACTAATATAGCCCATCGACACGGTTTTGATCATGGGGCCTCACGGTTACGAGGCCATCGCTTTGCCACTGAATCATGACTGTACGCAGCGGGGGCTAGGGTAGGGGGCAGCCCCTACAAATACCAAACAACAAAAATGCAAGAAATACTTTTTCAAATGAATAATTCCTCGATATACCATAACAAATTACAATTACTATATTTCTTGAAGACAGCAATTTGCTTTTATCAAAATAACCTAAATGGTAACACACGTAAGACAATGCTATAATATCGATCAGGGTCACTCTTAGCCTTAAAAAGCTAGCATTAAATCCCATATGCCTTATTGAATCAGTCCTAAAAGCTTTATTGTTCCTATAGGAGTGATGTTGTGCCTAAGAGCAATTTAATCCTATTTGGGCTTAATTTGAGCTGTTAGAGAATCACCCCAGATCTTCAGATCACTCAAGAGATTGTAAGACTACTTTTTCAATTTTACCGTTTTTTTTTTCTCAATTATCTAACAAGATCTGCATATATTTCGCCCATATGTGAATGTCAGGCGAATCGAATAGTCGTCCAAATGCATGGATTGTTTCCGTGTAGCGCCCTCAATCAGCGGAGTTAAAAACACATCCTCAGCGATAAAAACGGAGACAGTCCTTTTTTCGACGGGTGTATTTTCGGGGATCGGCGCTTATTATGGTGGAGAAACCGCGCTCTGTATGGCTTGCATGTGTAATAAGGGAGGAGACGATGGAACAATTTAAAAAATATATAAAACGGAAAGAATCTGAATTAATCAATCAACATTTGTATGAGTATTTTGGGCATTTCATTAAGAATGTTTGGTGATGAAGAATTATTTGCCTTTTTTAAAACTTAACTCTGGTTAATTAATCTATAAACGAGTAAATCTTTGTCAGCCAAACTTTCTCAAAAATGTATTATCCTTATTCTTTCAGTTAGGAATTAAAGGTTAGTGTATGATATTATTCATGCAATACTGTCACCTAATCGAGTCCTATCCAATGATCTATGAATGAAATTAAACCACCCACTTATGGTGTTCGAACACCACTTATTTTGTTTAAAGGCACACTGTCCTACTTGTAGCTAGTTGCTCCCTCTATATAGAAAACTTCCCCAATCGGTGCCTGTTGGTCCCCCATGATCCTCTTTTTCCTATGTTAAATGAGAGCTGAGTTAATAATGAGATAGCAACCTGTCACATTGACCTCGCTGACACGCAAGGTGGTCTAATCCCTTCTGGCTGAAGTAGTAAAGCCTGCAGTGAGCTGTAGCATGCCCTCATTGTGTGTAAATGTTCAGTGAATTTCAGTGATCCCTTAATATATAATTCATGGGTGTATTCGTTAGTTGTGACTAGTAATTTATTGATATTGATTTAGTCTTTGTGCTTACTAACAATGTAAGTTAAGTCTTTTATTGTATATCTCCCAGCAACGTTTCCGGTTGGTTGCGATGATCATCATTGTAGAATAACGGACCTTTTCACAATCACAATGGCAGAAAAAACATTAGAATTGGAGTTGACCTTTATAATTGGAGAATAACACACCATTCAACCATCAGAATGGAATAATAACGGACCTTTTTTACCATTAGGATAGTAGAATAACTGACCATCAATTTAGACCATCATATACTTTAACCCCCATGCGGTGCATCTAAGAGCAATTTTAGAACAGTGAAATATATTCTATAAAAGCAGTTGTGCTGTCGTAACTTCGTCGGAAGTGAAGATGTTAAAAATGTCGAAGTAAAAAATGTCGATTCTCCCAAGTCATTCAGAAAAGAGCGATGCAAGGTTGCACATCGATTAAAGACACAGGCACTAATCTTATTACGGCGAAGCAATTCATCATTTTGTTTGACAATTGTTATTCAAAGAATGACATAGCCCTTTGAATAGACAGGCAAACAATATGTGCTTAATTCAGTCTGGAAAAATACAACTTCCAGAAGTAGCTTTACATTGTTTCTTTAAGAAGACATGCATGCTCAAAGGAATATATGACAACAGAAGCTATAGAGGACTCACTGTTTAGGTGCTAGAAGTATAGGAGCTGATATCATATCACTTTATTTAACGTACAAAGACCGAGTTTGGAAAACATTTTGAGGTAAGATGACATTTTCATTTTGGGGTCAGTATCATCAAGGCGGACAAAATGTTACTGACGATGCCAGATGCGAGGCATGGAGGCACTTTATTTAACGTACAAAGACCGAGTTTGGAAAACATTTTGAGGTAAGATGACATTTTCATTTTGGGGTCAGTATCATCACGGCGGACAAAATGTTACTGACGATGCCAGATGCGAGGCATGGAGGCAGACACGGAATACATTCCTGGCAATTAAAAACTTATTTACAGCAAGCAGGGTGAAAAATTGAGCTAAAAATTAGACTTGCAAATTGCTATGTCTGGTCCGTTCTTTCACATCTAGCAGAAACGTGGACATAAACATATAATATAGGATGTGGTCGCGGGTCGCCAATCGCCAGCAACTGACGGCGGCAACCAGGTAACCAGGTATAGGAAAGAAAATCACATCATTTGAAAATTGAACAGGAAACTGATGAAAATAGGAATTGCATATGGCAAGGCTGAAACAAAATAATATCCTGAAAGGAATGGTTAACGAATGAAACGCAAAATACTTTGGTCACATTGAGAGGCATCAAAGTCTCTTGAAAGATTTATTGGAAGGAGTTCTGTAGAAGGCACCAGACCAAGAGGAAAACCAAGAACTAACTGAGAGATGAACATTAAGACATGGAGGGGAACGACACTGTAAGAGTGTACTAGGGAGGCAGATAAAATAGAGATGTGAGGGGAAAATGTTGCAATCTACCTCCGACCTATCAGAAGATACCTTGATAGAAAGATCATCGGATAGATCATCGTGGCATTTCACTTAAAGTTCTTTCATAACGTCTTGACTCAGTTTGCAGAGTGCCAATTAAATGGGCTAAGAATTCAAAGAGAAGAAAAAGAAATAAATCCCTGACATGCTAAAGAAACTGCTTAAAGATGTATTATGGGGGAACAATTATTGCTCCTCCGCACCACGGTACTTATGAATAATATTAATAATAATAAGAGACATTTATATAGCACCGTCAATCCAGACAATTCTATTCCGAGGCGCACATTACCCCGGCTTTAGCCCAACTGCCATTACAGCACTCTAGCATTTCGAGGAATTAATTCCTGCCAGGTACCCATTTACCTCACCTGGGTCGAGTGTGGCAAATTTAGATAAATGCCTTGCCTAAGGACATAAGTGCCGTGTCGGGGACCGAGCCACGACCTTCGAAATTTCGAGTCAAGCGCTTGAACCACTCGACTACGACACTTTCAGTACAACAAATAACAAAATTATTCACAAATTATTGACGCTTTCGGTAGTCTTAATAAAAAGGCTGTCGATATATTCTTTCGTCAAAAACTAAAGCATATTTTAACAGCCTTTCCAGTAAGGCTACCACCGGCTGATACCGAAAGCCTCAATTTGTGAATACATCACCATGGAAACGTATCGAGAACAACCCCATTAGTATATCACCTGAACTAGAACAGTAAATACAAAAATGATTGATATGGTTGTCGTCATCAGAAAGTATTGTTTTCAATCGCCGTTGTTTCTATAATGATACGGACCTGTACATGTTTATACGGACGTGTATTTCAAAAGTGAACGTGCGTACTATAGAAATTGTGAAGGGAAGATAAATATGTACTTGATTTTTATGTATGCTTTCTTACAAAACATCCGTTATTTTCATGTTGACTCATTTTCAAAGTTATGAAAAGATTGAGATATTTCCCAACTAAAGAAATCACCCATTCTGTTGTTTTCGAGAGCTTCCGATATAAGAACCGCTTGTTAAATTATCACATACAGTGTATGTCACATTCAAATAGTATAGTTACCTTCATGCAATAATGTTCAAACTCACTCGATTTCGTTTAATCGTCAATAATGTAACCAAACTATTGCAATGTTTATGATAATATTTTCAGATGTAATATCCTTCATTTTGTTATATTGTTTGTTTTCTTTATACATTCGAACAGGTGATACATTTTTTGTACAAAAATCATTTTTAAAATCTGTCCAGCCACTTCTTATAATATATGGAGATGTAAATGAATTTTGTGACGTCACAAAATATACTCATATTCCCGGCAACCTTAAATAAATGTTCAAAAATATAAATGCTATTCAATTGCTATCCAACAAAATAGGTGAGATTTACAAAATCATACTTTATCGTATACTTCAGAAAATGCGCAGTTTTTCAAAATGTTCTATTGTCTTTCTCCCTCGCATTGTGCTAAAGTTTTCTTTTTGTTTTGAAGTTTTGTATGAAATGCACTAAAATCTTTAATGAAGCCTCAATGTAATTTGAAAAAAGATGGCAAATCCAGAATACTCTCTCTCCAGAAGAGGCTTTTTCTGTCTGTTTCCTTTTCTAATGTCGTATCCGCTTTCTTTCTGCTTCCTCCTCCCTAATTTACATCACCTCCCCCTTCTCCATCTCTTTCTCCTCCTTCTTCTCGTTCTTCCTGTTCTTGTTCTTCTTCTCCTTCTCCTTCTTCTCCCCTTCTCCTTCTTTTTCTTCTTCTTCTTCTTTTTCTTCTTCTTCTTCTTCTTCTTCTTCTTCTTCTTCTTCTTCTTCGTTTCTTTCTTTTTCTTCTTCTTTTTCTTTTTTTCTTTTTCTTCTTTTTCTTCTTTTTCTTCTTCTTCTTCTTCTTCTTCTTCTTCGTTTCTTTTTTTTTCTTCTTTTTTTTCTTTTTTTCTCTTTCTTCTTTTTCTTCTTCTTCTTCTTCTTCTTCTTCTTCTTCTTCTTTTTCTTCTTCTTTTCTTTCTTTTTCTTCTTCTTTTTCTTTTGTTCTCTTTCTTCTTCTTCTTCTTCTTCTTCTTCTTCTTCTTCTTCTTCTTCTTCTCCTTCTTCTTCTTCTTCTTCTTCTTCTTCTTCTTCTTCTTCTTCTTCTTCTTCTTCTTCTTCTTCTCCTTCTCCTTCTCCTCCTCCACCTCCTTCCCCTTCTTCTCCTCCTTCTCCTCCGACGGGGATACCTTCGTCTGACATCGTCCTTGGGCCTTGGCGACTCGTACTAAAAGAGCAAACGTTTAGATCCACTTGAAGGCAAATACAAATCTTCAGATAAATTCATTTCTTCTTCTTATCTTCTTCGACGTATCTAATAGACCACGACACCTCTAGTATAAGCACTTCCCCTCGGGGAGGCAGGAGAGATATATAAGTTTAATATCACAGCCTTATAAAACCGTGACCCCTTTATAGTTTGCTCTGATATGATTTATCGCCAAAGCCAGAAATGAAAAATAAAAATATGTAATGTGATATTTGCAAAGGTCATTTTCTTCTTGTCTGCCACGTACGATTGTCTTAAAGGTACTATGTCCCATTTGCAGGCCAAACAAATTAAAAGGTTAAATTCCAACGGCATTTGAAAGATAATAATTTAGAATTTCCCTAAAAAGGGTGGGGCTTGAAAATGTCTTCAAGTGGGAAAATAACGACTATTAGTTGTCAAATCGACTTAGGAGCTATAGAGCCAATAAGTAAGAGTCTTGATTTTCAGACCATTGTACCGAATGGTCATACGTTTTATGCTGCGCAAAGATTCAATCAAGAAATGGCTTATTGATGTAGACAAATGCCTATGTACCCTTTAATTACAGCTCATTTTATGTATTTTATTACCAAAGAAGAAAAAAAGCCAATCAGTCACTCAATAGTGTCTGACAGTGTAGTCTAGCAAGTAAACGGGTTTCCTTGCATAATTTGAATATTAGAACACTGCTAACGTTCAAATTTCACAGATAGGACATACATGACATATTCATAATTCCTGCAACGTTCTACAGAATTTGAGGTTGGCTGCAAAAGGGACATAGTACCTTTAAAATAAAAACAAAAAATCTGAAACTCTTTCGCAACATCTGGTTCTACTGAATACGAAATCTGTTTTGTTATGATTCCCTCATTTCTTAATTTCTTTGCGCAACGCATCTGATATTTTATAACAAATGATAAATATTTATGTTTCTGTTTTGACATGTGAATAAACGCTCTCCTCTTGTATATGATTCTTAATAACGCTCAAATGTCGTATATAATTTATAAGCAGCGGAGGGGAACACAAAATGCCACGTTATTATTAATGATTCGTTCTTAGAAAGAGCATGCCAAATTATATACTCAGATACTTAATAGCCTGCCATGGTTTATCGCCTAAGGCATAAACAAATAAGACTCGCAATTAGATATTCGCAAAGGTCATTTTCATGTTTTCTATCACGTTCCATCTTCTAATTGTTACAAAAACATGTAATCTGAGTTTTATTTATAATTATATAGTTCGGGCGAATACGAAATCTGTTGTTTGTTTGTTATTTGCCTACTTCCTTTTTCATTTGTGTACAGGCATCTGATATTCTGCTGCAAATGTGTATGCTTCTGTTTAGATGAAAATAAGCCCTCGCTTCTTTTACAACTCTTAAAAAAGGTGAAATGTAGAAACAGCCGAGAGAGAGCACAATTTTATTGTTCTTGTTACTCAACAACAAACAAAAACAACAACACATTCCTAATATATTTTTCAGCGGATTTTGAATAGGCAAGCGGGCCCTTTGGTATTTGGGAAAAGATTTTCTATAATCTATTTTCTTTCACTGGGGGAGGGGGGGGGTCCCGAGATCAATTTTAAAGTGAGCTTGGAGAGGGGCCCATTGATGCGCCGATCCTACATGTACATTTCATCGTCATTGTAGTAGAGACTCTAACTCTTTTTAAGCGATCAAGCAAGATGATTTTGGGATACTAAACTCGTGCACTGAAAAGCACCATACCTCTATACAGTGTAATTGGTATAGAATACTAAAAAAAATCTCTAAAATACACTGGTAGTATTTCCCCCGATTCCCCTGGAACGCAACCCCTGATGAAAAAATCATAACCTTTTTTAGAAAAAAATTAAAACAAAATTTATCGAAATTGCAATGAAATTTAAAAGAAAATGTGTGTTTATTTGTTCAATGTTACTCTCCAACTTACCGTCAATTACATACTCGTCAATGTTATTCTTATGTAAGAGTACATTCATTGGAATTTTCCGTATTTTTAAAGTTTTTTTTTTTAAGTCCATCAAAATGGATACAAACACGCAATTGCAAAAGACAAACTTTTGTTCAGTATAAATTTAGGCTCCAAGACAAATAGAGGTATTGTGGTCTAGTGGATAAGTCTTCGGACTGTGAACCACAGGGTACGAGGTTCGAATCCCTGTCGCAGCAATTAAACGTTCTTTGACAAGGCATTAATCTACATTTGCCCCGCTCTACCCCATAAAATGCTAGAGCGCAATTATAACACCCATGCTAAAGCTAAGGTTGTGGAGCGCCAGGAGTGTCACGTTTGACAGACATATTATAGCTCTAAACAAGAAGACACTATTATTATATTGTCATCATTATTATTCGAAGTATTATTAGTTTTATTATCATTGTTATTATGATTATCATCATCATTATTATCATCATTATTACTATTATATAATAATTGATTATACCTAACGTACATAAGCTCTATACAAGAAGACACTAGTATTACATTATCTTCATTATTATTCGTAGTAGTATTATCATTATTATTATTTTATCATTATCATTATTATTATCATTATTACTATTATATTATGATAAAGCGGGATAAATAAATAAATGAATAAATAAATAAATAAATTGATTAGGCCTAACAAAGGTGCATTTCTTTGATTCCCAATTCAGTTTGAGAGCACCCAAGAAACATGGACTTCCTGAGACGGAGGAAATCTTGTCCCAACCCTGATTTTCAGGAACTAGCGGCCCGTAATCAGTCACCACGGTCCCCTTTCCTCGGATCAGCGATAAGCCCAAGGGCATCATCGAGCTCATCGTCGAGATCTTCGCCGAGATCGTCACCCCGACCGTCACCGAGACTTAAACGGAAGCAAAAGGTTCCTTCCATTGTCATCAATGACGGTAAGTGCACAAAACCGTAACGGGTCGACTACCTTCATGAATTACACTGGTCAACAATTGTGCAAAAAACTAAAAATCTGCCTCTTGAATCAAATGTGCTTGTCATTATGAAATTTGAAAAGCTGAAATCAATACACTAACTAATTTTCAAATTTCCTTTATTAAATACATTGGCCCCCATGGCACATTTTGATTGTTTACTCAAAAGCTGAAAGTTGTTTAAACCGAGGTTTGCATAGGCCTATATATTGTTATGTTAAAGGATGTCAAATTATTTGGAGTACGTTGGTATGAATATTGACTCAAGTACTCTTGTCAAACAACAATTGCGAATTATAGTTTTCATGGTCCAGTCTTATAAAGAGTTGCGACAGATATCAATAGTTATAACTGTTTATAAGACGGGGCCCAGGACTATTTTGACAAAAAAGGCCCGAATCAGTGCATTTCGGTAATCAAATTCAGCACAATACATCACTTTTGTGTATCACAGCTATTTATGATTTCATATGTGTATGATCCCCACGTTAGTTATGTTAATCATTTTTAGCTACGTCTGATAAAAGTGTCAGCATTTTTATGACAAGGAGGTGAGCTTATCTTAATGCCCCTTGGTACTGAGTAGGCTAAACTAAAGAGAAGATTTCACATCAGTAATGGTTTCTTTATTTGGTTTTTAATCATGCCAAATGAAAGTTCAATGTCCCTTCCATACATGAATAACATGGTTTGTAAATGGTTACTGTTTGTGTTTGTATAATAGAACCACATTTTATCATTCGAAAGACAAATAATTATGTAAACTAATTGGACTAGTCACTAGTGCAATAATGAAAGCATTCAGAAAGTCAACACTTATTCCGAGAAACAGCATTGATTTTGCATCGCTTGTATCACTTGCACACGGATGAGACCGCGACGACTGAACAACACACCGGACGTAAATTTAATACGGTGCATGATCAAGAATTGATCGGTCTGGGGTCGGTTCTTAGCGCAGAGCCATACAGAGAGGTATTTACAACTTTGTTTGACTTGGTCATAAGGTTTTGTGCACATCTCATCAGAAACTTCAGTAATTTTTACCATATTGTGCCCAAATTTGGCTGTGTGACACGCGCCCTCTATTGTTCCTGATCGGTTAAGCTTCAAAGAGCTTTGTACATAATCTGTCCGGGTTCTTTCTTCCCCAAACTTCCATTTTATTCCATGTTTTGACGTAGGTTCTCGGCCTCTTCCCATTGTTCCCATAACCTTTTAAAACACAATCGCAAAGACATTCCAGAAACCAACCCACTTTGGGTAATTTTAATACTCTTTTATAGTCCCAGCATAGAAATCATTATTTATTATTGAGCATGTGGGTGTTATCTGTGACTGGAAGGGGGAAGCGAATTCAGTCACTATACACTTTCGGGTCTTTCCTCCCTAATATAACTGGGAGGCCGAGGTGTTTTATCATCTACTCCTTAAAAGCTACACTTAAACGACATATAATACAATCGTATGCTCCCCTCTCTTTAAATTAGTATAACAAAACCGTGACTTAATTATTCTTTATCATGCAACTGCTCACTGCACCTGCACTTGCACCGCACCCTCTTGGTCACTCAGTTTTTTCGAAGAGAGTTATGTCGCCAATTCTTTTACGAGGCCGCCATCCATTTCCAGCCTAACCGCTCACGATGGTGGTCTCCTGCGTTCCAAATTACCTCTCTAATTTATTGAAAATATTTCATATTTCTTATGTTATTGTATGCTTCGTACATGTTTATCGAATGATATAATTGTACATGATTTTTCATTTAATTACGTTTGTAAACATTGTATTCATTGTATTTGTTATTGTTCGAAATTTTGTACTTTGACTTTGAATTTGTATATTTTTGAACGCAGAAATAAAATCAATCAAACAAACAAACAAACACTACCTGAAACCCAACCCCCTACATTCTTTACACAGACTCTCCTCCCCTCCCCACACAGACATCAATTTAAAGTCCTATCCAGTTGTAGTGGTGGTTATTTTACCTGACTGCTAAGAAAGCATAAATGCTTGTAAGTAGGCAACCGGAGGACCGACTGCTTTAGGTTCTCTCCGAGGAACCTGGTAATGAGGATAAATGCCTTACCAAAGGGCACTATCGCATCGCCTTGGTTTCGAACCCGGGTCACCAGATTACGAGACCACTGCTCTACCGACTGAGCTATCGAAAGGAGCCGATTCATATGTCATTGGAATGTTCGAGCATTTTGAAAAGTGATGGAGGAAAGATATTTAAATAACTTTTGGTTGATTTTAGAAAGATTTTGCGACAGTGTTTTCACAATACATCATTGTACACTGACCCACATGGCTATTTCCGAAGAATTGTCAATGGTGTCCGAATGAGATGCGATGTAGCGCCATCAGTGTTCAGTTGTGCTGATGGCGCTTATTCCATCAACCATAATTCCCTGGTCCGACCACGGTATTTCACCTAGTCCATCCTTTGTAACGTTTCCGTGTCGCAAACCCAATCAGCTCATAAAATGACACACCCTCAACGTTGAAATTATATCTTTTCCTCATTAAAGGCGAAATCCACCCTGATTTAATTTGGGTTTTAATAGGCGCATTAAAATGAAAGGAACAGGTCAGTGAAAGTTTGAACGAAACCCAATAACAGATAAGAAAGTTATGAACTTTTGAAGTTTCGATCGAACACAAATTGGCCAATCTGTGACGTTTAAAAACAATAAGATTTAAAAAAAAAAAAAAAAATAAAATAAAATTGCCCTAAAGATTTCCAGTCATACGTGCAGCATGAATATAATTTTGGCAATATGTTTTTATACGAGCCCTGTATGAAACAAATGTATTGTGTCATCAATATTTAAGAAAATGAATGTTTATGAAATATTCTGTACGGATTAAAATGGGAGGGTCGCTCGTAAGATACGTCACTAAATTGTCAATGTGTGTTTGGTTGCCTCTTTGTATGCTTCTATTAAAACCTACTTAAAGGTAATACAAAGTTTTGGTATGGGGTCATGACTTTGGTTCAAATGAACATATTGGAAGCATATGCGATCCTACAATATTCAGTGATCGTTGTAGCGGTTGAAATCGAGTCTAAAAAATTAGTGATGAAATTATAAATAATAAACTGTTTATGTTGTATAGCTCCCTCTCATTGTCAATATATCAATTTAGCTATAAAACAATATTCCGATTAGCTATTCCCGTTTGGAAATTATATATCACAACTACATATTCTGAGATTTTTATGGCCAGCTACCATTGCATGGCCGTAGGCGCTATTTGAAATTTACCGGGAGCACCGGTAAATCTTTATATTGAATCTTTCTTGAAAGCAGAAGTGTTTTAGGGGCTAAATTTTCTAGTGCTTATAATACATCCACAGGGGCATCCAAATGTATCAAAATTGTAAAGAATCACTATCCACCCAATTTTCAAAATTTCCCAAAACTTTGTATTACCTTTAAATATCAGGATGAACTTCCCCTGCAGGTGTCGCCCACACAAAAGTCGAATAACCTTTAACAGACCTCCGCGCTATTGTGAAAGAAACACTCAAAAACAAGCCTTCTCCATTAACATGTCGCATCTATGCCAGCCAAGCGAAGATAAATCAGTTCCCAATAAATACATGGCGTTGAAGAAAAACATCTCTTCTATTGCTCCTTTTACAAAACATACCCCGCATTAGATCCAATAAGATACGCACCATCGACTATGACGTCTATACACAAAAAAAGGAACAATAAACCGTGTTTTCAAAGTCTCAAAGTCTGCCATGATCATTGAAAAGATTGTTGAAAACAGAGTTAAAAACTCACTGAAGGTAACACCATCTAAAAATAAACTGGGCGAGTAGAGGGAGAAGTGAATAAAAATAGTGGCAATTTCGGGCCGTACTGCCCTTTCGCATTATACCTTTAGTTTCTCAGTTATAACAACAAGAAGCACAGGGGGATACCGTGTTCAAAAGTATTTAATTCCAACAGGAGTTATTCTTGCTTTGGAAAAGGACTTTAACAACTTGTTAAGGTAACACGGAACATGCAGAGAGAAAAGGTGTTTGACATTGAACTTTACATGAGCCATAACAACTAAACAAAATTTGATTTTTCGTTGTGTTGCACTGTCATTGCTGTGTGTTAACAACATGTACATACAAATGGATCAACGCCGATACGAAATATATTGATTTGATATTCATTATGAGTTGTTAGAACCGTATCCAATTCACATATCTGGAACTGATTGCTTTGTTTGATATGATGACACCGAGGGAGGCAATAAATTGAAACATCGCGTGATATTGAACATGATAATGAACATGTATCAGCGCCGATACGAAATATATTGATTTGATATTCATTATGAGTTGTTAGAGCTGTATCCAACTCAAATATCTAGAGCTCGAGCTGATTGCTTTGTTTGAGTTGATGATACCGAGGGAGGCAATAACATCACGTGATATTGAACGGAACGTGAACATGATTATGATGAGCCTTGGGGGTTCATTAACACTCATCAGAGCGTGGATTTATAATTGGATACAACACAATATCTGTATCATTTTATTCAATGATTCGATTAATTTCTAACCTTTACAATTGGAATCTGATATAATAGACTGCACATTGCATTATGTATTCAGTGAATGCTCTACGACTCACTACCCTAACTACCACCGGGGACTAATGGACTACTGTAATGCACTTGAACATGTTTGCTACCACAATGCCTTGTCACACCCTCTAACTCAGAGACAATACTTGTAATCGTATGAAGTATATTGGATAAATCTGTGTGATCAATGTGCTACGCCTTGGTGTAATGCGACCGCTACTAGACTACATTTCCAGAACTCTTGCTTCCGATCGAGTCAACGAAAAGTTGTGATAATGTATAAGCCTCGGATCCCCCGCGGGCGCGCCAAATCGGATGTTATAGTTACAGATCTGGAAGGTAAATATGAAATAATTGTGTTCTCTCTTTATCTCTTACGAAGTTTATGGGCTTAGCTTTATTGATGCACGTGAAAATGTCATGCACTTCTATTGTGTATTAAACTGACACCTAAAAAAATGTCACAAGGGAGCTTAGCCAGTCATAAATTCCTTCTTGTCAAAATGTCATCGTTTTCCTCCCACATGGTTCTTTATCTACTATACAAATTCGACAAGTTTCATCATATATATTATATCCGCAAATAATATACAAGAAAGATTCAACAAATCACATCAATATAGCATGGCTATACAATGTATCATGATCATCACGACCCATAGCCTTAAGGCAGGGAAATGCAAAAAGAAATGACACAATGGATATTCCAATAACATTAAATTGAATTGAATTGAATTGAACTTTATTTGCTTACAATCACAGTAAAAATACATTATACATTGCTGTAAAAAATATGCAAAGAAAATTACATTGTATATATTTATATATACTTTGGAAAAAACACACAGAAGACAAGATTAAATCTATTAAAAGTATAGAATGAAAAGGTGCATCAGTCTGTAAAAGCCAAAGGTGCTTGATGAATGGGCGCACCCTGAGCGCGTCACAATATAATTAATAATACAAATCTCAGTCTGCTGGGAAGAGTAAATGGATAAACATGTGATATAAGGAATACACAGTGAATTATTTGATCATTGTCATGTTGTCGAAAATATTGAGGTGATGATTCCAATGACAGGATGGAACAGTCGTAGTGCGCATCAAAGAAATAATCGCTTCCTACAGCATTACATGCTTTTAAATCCTCCCTGAATAATCCAATTTAAAAGCTGGTATAAATATACCAACGACAAAACTTTGAAGTTTGATAAAAACCGGAAATATATTGCTACTTTTATAATCAAATAATGTTTCCGTCCACATCACTCATTTCTTTCTTCGTAATGATATAAGTTTTAAACAGTAAAGTTAGGTCTAGTTAAAAGATAATTTCCCGTTGTTTATGTTTATACTGTTTGTATTTTGGTTTTTATATTTGTTTTATTTTCTATTTTTCAATTTTTTACAACTTTCAATGAAAGTCTTTTAATTTGCTTTCATTGTTGATAGATTGCATTATATCATTATTTGTTACATGGTTATAGACTAACAATTGGCTATCAGTTGACATTATGATTGCAAGCTCCATTGATTGGTTATCAGTTGACATTATACCAGCAAACTGTAATTGGCTATGAGATAAATTTATGCCGGCAAGCTGTGATTGGCTATTAGTTGACACGATGATTGGAGGCTGTGATTGGCTATCAGTTGACATTATGCATGTAAGCTCTCCCTGATTGGCTATTAGTTGACATGATGCTTGTAGGCTGTGATTTGCTATCAGGTGACATTATGCTTGTAGGCTGTGATTTGCTATCAGGTGACATTATGCTTGCAAGCTCCCACTGATCGGCTATCAGTTGAAATTACGCCAGCAAGATGTGATTGGCTATCAGTTGACCTTTTACTTGCAAGTTCTGATTGGTTATCAGTTGACGTTATGCTTGCAAGTTCTGATTGGCTGCAAGTTGTGATATGTGGGGGTATTTTTAGGCTATACTCATTTAAAGTCATTATTGGCTTTCAATCGTCGCATGATTTAAAACTGTGACTTATCTCTCCTAATAAGATTAATGTTGGTGTTGAACGAGCACGGAGAATGGTGTTCCACATAAAATATGGATCGCGTGGACAGGAATTGGCAGAAATTGATGGATGAGAGAAAACAATAAAGTAACAAACAACAGGGAAAAAAGTAGCGGTTTGAAAACAAATATGCAAGAAAAACACCTTGTCAATGAACACAACGGTCTCTGAGCTCGAGAGCAACCAACATTGTTTACAAATGTCCTAACTTATTAATTATTAATCCCTAGACAAGCTCTACACATTGATAGGTCATGTGAGTCGATAAGCCTTTCGAGGGATTAAAATAATAACATTCGAGATATGCAATCAATATTATTGAACCTCATGTTTTGAATCTCAGTCTACATCATGATTTGGAAGGGTGTAGAATGGTGTTGAAGAGTAAAAAGAGCGTAACATATTGGAATACTGTATTTGAAATGAAAAGGCCTATATGTTCATACTGGTCTACTAATTTAGTCCATGATTAGATGTGTACAGTTAGTTGACCTATAACCCGTTTTGTAACGCATATAGTGCCAGCCTCTGTCGTGAAATAAAATTGAGAACATGACTGCAAACTGAAACGATTGTTTCATTAGTTCATTTAGTGGCAGAATTACAGAAATGTATGAGGTGCAAAGAAGTTAAACCAAGTCGAATCAAGTTAACTTAGCCCAGCTTTAATGATTACAAATAAATGTCCTAGGATTAGTTACTCTGTTTAAACCTAAACTGGCCTGCGAGATAAAAAATCGAGCTGAAGACTCTTTTTTTCCTCATTGATATTATAGTGGCTGTTATACATTATTATTTTCATCAAGCCTTGATATATTCTGATCGTATTCTTTGATTACGTTCTTTCAGCGAGGGTCGCATTCAACCAATGCTATTAAAATAGCAGCAGCTTAACGGATAAATCTCGTTCTCAGTCTTCTGTATCACTCGAAATGAATGATTAATGCCAATAGACGACGTGAATTGATTTCCAAATCAATGATACTCTACTCATAACAATGATTACAAGCATGTTATGTTAGGGGCGACGAAATATTGTAAAGACAACCTTGTTCGAGGTTGTTTTCCCAACCCCTCTCCCTGCCCACCCATTTACCCCCTCACTAAAATACAAAGCCCCCTCTCAATCTCTTTCTCTCTCTCTCTCTCTCTCTCTCTCTCTCTCTCTCTCTCTGCCCCTAGGCCTATCTGTCTCTATGTTGCCCCCCCCCTCTGTCTCTCTGTCTCTGTCTCTCTATGTCTCTGTCTCATTCTCTCTCTCTATGTTACCCTCCGCAAAATAATTATATATCTGTTTGTGTCTGATTGTATATACAATTATGTTATGCTCTCCCCCCCCCCCCCACTCAACTATCTCTATACGTTTATGTGTATTATATATTCCTTTTTAATGTCTCTTTCTCTCCCTCTCTCTTGCTCTAACTCTCTCACTACCTCACTCATCTCTAAACCCCGCATAGACCATGTACTCCCCTGTCCCTCTTTTCTCCTCCTTATACTCCCTTTCTGTACATCTTATATTGTACTTTATCCTCTTTCGGTTTTATTTCGTTCAAAATATTCCCAAGCCTGTTCTTTTCCAAGACAGTCACCAACGACACAACTGTCAGGCTAAGAATTATCTTTGCCAAGGAATGAAGTTACGCGTTCTCTAAAATTACCTCAAGATAACGCATAATGAAGTTTTGTAGTTACCCCTGAGAGAAAAATCGATCTCTTTTGATGAGCGAATCCCATCGCCAAAGGCGGTATATTCGTCTTTTCTAGCATTGTATTTGTTTGTTAGGGAGAACTAATACCCACATTTTTGCCTGGGGCTAAGGTGGACTCATCTTGGTATGTTAGTTTGAGAGATTAGCCCCGACTGGTAACCAGGTTCTGTATAAACTCCTTCCCACTCAACTATACCAACTACCATCTATCTTAAGAAATCTAATTCCGGCGTCGTTTCCAGTTGGATAAAAAGCGAAATAATTCAACTTCCTGATTAGTATTGTTTCAATATCAAGGCTTGATTGATCCACTGATCGCGTTTGTAGGTCCCTGATTTCTCTGAAATGATTTTCAGTGCCATAATATAAGGCAATATCTTTTACTCAACGGTTTCAGGATTGAGCTCAGGATGAGGCGAAGTCGAAGTTGTGAGTACATGTTTTTGTTTGTATGATATTATCTTTAAAAATAATCCTTTCATCATTCATAATCCTTTCATTTACTTTACTTTTTATTTCTTAATTTTGTGATAATGTTAGCTGGTGAATAAGATGCGTAAGTTGTTAAAATCAGATTGAATTCGGTACGACTGGAAAGAAGGGGAATTGGAAAGAGAGAAAGATAGAGAGAAAGAGGGAGAGAGAGAGAGAGAGAGAGAGTGAGAGAGAGAGAGAGAGAGAGAGAGAGTGAGAGAGAGAGAGTGAGAGAGAGAGAGTGAGAGAGAGAGAGTGAGAGAGAGAGAGTGAGAGAGAGAGAGTGAGAGAGAGAGAGAGAGAGAGAGAGAGAGAGAGTGAGAGAGAGAGAGAGAGAGAGAGAGAGAGGGAGAGAGAGAGAGAGGGGTGTGAGAGATCAATGTTAGCCTGACAAAGTGATCCTTAGTCAAAAAAATGTATACAGTCCCCAACCTTTGACTTTAAAATTCTCGTTTTTCGAAGTAAAGTGAAGATGGAGTATAATCACTATAGCACAGGGGAAATGGTGTCGAGCATTTTAGAAAAGAACCTATCATATGTGAAGCACATAATGATGTATGTGAAGGGCTAGAGACCATTCGAATTTAGCATAATATGTAATTAAATTAAATTTATGATTTCATAAACTTTGGTCAAAAGTTTTGCAGTAGTAAATCAATCGTTAAAGAGCCTTACGGAGGCAAAATCGAAAGATGACACGGAATTAGTAATGATTATGGTTATGACAAAACTAAAGGCAATAACATTAAAACACAATGATAAGAATAACAACAAAAACAACAGTTATAAATGCACTAAGATATCAGTTTATCCAAGGAGATATCCTTGGCTTATCATAAGCGTATAAGTACAATCCCGTAAGTTTATATACAGTGTGCCACTCAGGATTTTTTTTTTTTTTTTTTTTTTTTTTTTTTACTTATCTCAGTATCCACAATCACCTGCATTGGAATGGGGAATCCGTTGATTTTGGAGAAATCAGTAATGTATTTATATTTCTGATAGTATGGCAGTACGTGACTATACTCTTGAGTGTAAACTCGTTCTCCCCTAATCCCCTATTATTTATCACAAAGATTTGTACTTTTGATGTTAGAGCTTAGCAGACCATAAACTAGATGTATACGTACTTATCGTATCTAATCCCTGTCTTAGTTTGCATTTCTGAAATACCACTTTCAAGAGATAATGTACGATTTTTAGTTTTATTCGATCTATACTATAGTTTTTATATACTGTCTATTTTTAAACCAACGTTGATAATCTCACTCGTATTCGGTTTAATCTGCTAATTCCTTTACATACAATCGCTTCACTTCTATTTGTGTTTACAGAACAATTTCAATGCTTATCTACAACTAAATCAGTCCAATGCACTTTTTTGTCTATCGAATTCAACTGTAAAGTTATAAAACATTAATATTAGGCTGCACAGAGCAACGATTTATATACGTAGTTCATATCTTATAAGGTGCTTTGCAGTTATTTCCCCGGCCGTCGTATTCACGCTATCGTGTTGAACTGGAAATGAAAGCTACAAAAAATAATGCAGAATATTCTGCAGAGTTAAATTTAACTATCGTATTATAACTTCCAACTGAATTGTAAAGTGTTACAAATCGAATTAATCACCTGATGTGGTTTTGTGGTAGATGCAAATCTAGACAATATGTTCAAACTGGACTGGTGATTGTAGAGAGTGTGAAAGTTTCCTATACTATATTGAGCTTGGAGAAAGGGTGACGTAGGGACTATGAGATTGAATTTGGACTAATATTGATCGCAGTTTGTGACAACTTCCATCAAGGTATTGATTGTATGATAGAAGACATCTGTTGTATACAATTACTCTCTTCTTCGCAATTTATGTCTTCTCCGTCTCTTCTTCTTTCTCTTCTCTTCTTCTTCTTCTCCTTCTCTTCTTCTTCTCCTTCTCCTTCTCCTTCTTCTTCTTCTTCTTCTTCTTCTTCTTCTTCTTCTATTTATTCTTCTTCTTGACTGTTATCATTTCTTCCAGTTCTTCCAGTTCTTCCAGTTCTTCTTGTTCTTGTTCTTTCTTCTTGTTGTTTATTAATTTTCTACTTCTTCTTCTCATTCTCTTTCTTTCTCCTCTTCTTCTCACCGTCCTCGTCATATTCCTCCCCTCCCCTCCCATCTCCCTCCTTCCCACCTCTCACCCCTTCCTTAGTTTTCTTCTTGTAAAATATATTCTTCAGGGCTATGCAGCCTGTCATACAAAATTTAGACATTGAACATTCATTCTTAAAGACTCATTTCGAAAATAAAGATATTGTACCCATATTGTTGAAGTTCTTTCGAAAAAGAAAGGAAAGAAAAAGGAATTGGACAAAAGAAAAAGAAAGAATTTCACTGGTACAGTTGTTTAAGGTCACGTTTATAATGGAATGGTCATTTAGCGACTACACACCAGTTGATTGACCGCTGGAATTCGATAGATCGATGGTACGCAAAAGCGAAAGAGTAAGGCAGGGAAGGCTAATTTTGGGTTTCAATGTTTTCCCTTGGATCGACAAATGGTCTAGTGGGCCTTCGGTCTTTCATTCTTTCATTTCATTTCATTTCATTTTTTTTAGAATTGTATGTTTTTTTTCGGTCTTACAATGTTCAGATGAGAATTTTTTTAAATCTAAATTGAATGAAGAGACCTGAAGTTAAAAACTTGTATTTATGCTATCAGTCAGGTACAATATTTTCACAGAATATCGTTAAGTTAAAAATTAGAATTAATGATTGATACATTTCGACAGTTTGTGGCTTGCTTGTAATCCTAATGTAAAACAGCAAGCAGGAATCACCAAATGACAGCGTTACTGCATGTACCACTGAACAAGTTAACGAGTTAACGGGGGGGGGGGGGGGGCGGGGGCTCCGTCCCATTTATCATTCATGTAGTATATCATAATGACAATTTTGACAACTATTGTAGAAAGAATGGATGGACGTACTCTTAGAAACCAAATGATTATATTCGAGAGACTGTATTCATAGTCAGGTGTTCATTTCGTATGGTTTATGTGGATTTCATCGTTTTCAGTTGACATGGACCCCCCCCCCCCCCCACCTTTCGTACGAAATGTTCCTGTATGCTTCCACCTACAACACCTTGCTTGCACTGTGTATATGCCAACCATAATTAGGATGAGAGTTAATAGGGGTAAATATTTCGATAAAACAACTGGACCGTCCAGTATGACAAATCGATACAGGAAGCGTCAGGCTTCTCCCTTTAATACTTACTATTGGTTGCTAGTAAAAAAAGACAATAATCGTAGATGTTTACCAGTTATACAAGGACTCGAGGGAGCATATTCCTGCATGGCCACAGAATGATGGTTGTCCGCTGTATCATGGATTTTACCATGGACCTACTACGTCCATGATATTACTATCCACGGTTGAATGGACTGATGGGCTACTATCAGATCTATTTTTACCATTATTTTATCAGTTCGTGGCGTGATTAGGGGGACAACAGTTCCATCCAACCCGAGCATAAAAATAGGCCTTATATTTTTTGTTAAGGTCACCTTTCACATTCTAGACCCAAACCACCTGCAAACTATTTTTACGTTCGTAGAAGATCTTTTATTTCTATAAAGTAAATTTAAGCCCTAATAATACGATAACCTATTATTATGATAATTGATTTTTTTTTGTCGAATATTTTTTCCGGAATTGAACCCCCCCCCCCCCCAAAAAAAAAAAAAAAAAAAAAAAAAAAAAATCTCCTGCCAACGACACGATTTATTTTCTTAATTTCCAACTGGAACAAAAAACTGTCCCTACACATTGACACTCTTGATGTATTTTTTTCCATTATTAATAAAAGTCGCGTCTTGCAGTTGACAGACTGCGTTGATAGGGACTTTTAGATTCAGCACGACGAGAACATGGACTGCCCTTTTAAGGCAATGTGACGTCCTTTTAAGGCACTGGCAGTGACGTCACATTGCCTTAAAAGGGCAGTTCGCGTTCTCGTCGTGCAGAATCTAAAAGTCCCTATTATTTCCCAGTGTAGACGACTATCTGCCCTGCTAAATCGATAGGCACTAAAGAATTCCTATCCCATGGGCTGACTATCTTCTTTCAGTTATAATTGATGGAATGGCGCCTAGTTAATCTCTCATACTTGATTACACCTTACTCTTTTGTAAAGACGGAAATCAATATCGATAAGTTCATTATTTTAGTGGAGGTGTTGTGGTCTACGGGATACGTCACTGAATTGTAGATCACATGATTCGCGTTTCGAGTCTTGCCAGGACTCGAATGTAATCTCCACTGACTAAACATTAATCTACATGTACATGTGCCATTCTCCATCCAGGTGTTCAATGGGTATCCGGTGGAATGCGAACGATTGGCATATGTGCGCTCGTAAAATGACACCTGACCGGAATACTCCCCACTCCCCAGGGAGCGGAGTGTGTGCGCTATTATGTGCGGATTAGCATTTTGAATCAAATAACCGGGTAATGATTACAATGTAATGCCCTTAGACACGTAGTATTTCGCTATACAAACGTGACTGTTATTATAATTATTATGGTCTGACTATTATTATTATTTTATCGTATACAAAATATCACAAATGCCATTGCTTGCCACTTCACAATGAGTCATTTTGTTTAGCTCATTAATAATGCCAATATTAAGGCAATTTATTGCAATCATTTGGTTTCTATTTCTGTGAGCATGTCTTTTCCCCCTGGACTATTCGCCATAGTCATTTCAACTGAATTTTTTCCATCTTTTTGTAAACCTTTTTGTAAACCATTTAATATCATTTTTTGCTGATTTATCAATCATTACCTAGCAAGAAATCGTAAATCGCAGAAGGAACGACCGTAGTCAAAGCAATGATATTCGATTCGGTTTAATATACAAATTTATATATTTATTTCCAAACAATGTTATTAACTTTGGTTCTAAAAGCTTGAATATTTACACACCATGTTCGTAACGTTAATGTGAAATGATGTAGCATGTGTAATATGTCACTATATATTCCTGACGAAGTATTGCAGTAGCATACGAAACGTCGTGATCTTTTAGATTCCTTATTGACCACATTGCGAGACAAACGAATATCACTAGCGATATTATTTTCGATATATTCCTTTATTTCCATTCATGATCATGAATATTTGTTTTTGATTAAACATACGCCAGCATAGAATGCATACAATATAATGATTACCATGAAAACGAATATGTAGTCATTTCTCTCTCTCTCATAAAGGAATATCTTGGACAGTATTACCCATCAATATTGATTGTTAATCGCTTTGGAGAGCACAAATTCTTTTCCAAGTTAAATGCTTTGCCCGTCATTGTAAGACGATTGGGCGAGAATAAATTGTTTGGGGGCAATACAATGGAAGAAAAGAGAGGCTTTCACAGTTCGTGCTATAGATCCTCAATGGAATTCATTTTCACAATCGATAATAAAGGAAAGGTCGTTATATTGCCTGGGATATAAACTGACATCTAGCAAGGACAAAGTAAAAAGGCATTGGTAGGAGAAGTCATAATTAATTTGTCGAGCCCCGTCATGTCAGGGATCGAGTCTATAAAATGTTCATTCCTTAGGATTGTCGGCCAACCATTATAGATTTTTAATACTACGTGAAATCAAATCGTTGACAATTTCGGGTTACAGAGACAAATGGAGGTTGAAGCGAAGAGAGAACAGCTTAAACGGTATGTTTACTGTATTGCATTCAGTCTTTTTTTTCAAATTTCAGTAAGAAATTCGTATTCTTATATTAAAATTGTAATCAGAATTTGTATCGCGCTGCATATGATAAGTGGTTTTTTTTTCTTCATATGATGTCTCTCTAATACTGTATGTTATAAATCGGATTGAATCAGCGTCAAACACCCACAGTTAGATTCAACGTTTAGAAGAAAGTTCTGCAGCCTTTTCTCAGTTCTAAAGAAATTATATCAACATGATTACAAAAATACATTGTTGATGATCTTGTGATGTTTGTAATATCTTTGTTTCCTCTCGGCATTGTATATCAATTGCAAGCTATACATTCACATTTTTCGAAATACTTCTTGGTGTTTCATTTATTTATATGTCAAGCTCACTTTCGAGTTTGGGTTCTTTGTCATGCTAACAGTTCGATATGAATTTTTCCCATTAAAATTATCTAGCAGAAAGCTAAAATATAAAAGTAAGATTCATAAATTGCCATTGATTTCGCTATCCCGCTTTAGTCGGACAAAAAACATTATCAGAAAACTGCAGTACGCTTTATCAGTTGCAATCTAAAAACCCACTTCTCTCCAATATTTCGCTACCAGTAAATTTGTATATTGTGTACATCAGTCTCTAAACCAATTTGCCCTCACTGAAAAAGGTACAAGCCACGTGTGTCAAAGTTTATTCCGTTGTCATGAATACATAAGCGTTATATCAATCGGAGTGACCTAAATATCACGCTCTTTGGTTAATGTCTATGTAAATAATTTCTATGTATGATGATCTTATCTGATCGGAAGAGATATTAATCAGGGAGATAACGATCGAGAGAGAGATATATATCAGAGTCACTTTAGATTTTATCACAGATGTGTTTGTTTGATCAATATAATTATGAATGGCCGATTATAATTCGAATAACTTTAAATGTTGTAGGTATTTTCAGGTCAGGTTCATTACAGAAACAGTTAAATTGAGTCACGGTTCATGCTCTCGTTTTGAGATTGATTGCTGATAAGATGATTCTAGTTCTATTTATTTATTTAGAATTGTATTGACTATTTGACCCCCTCCCGGGGTATGAGAGTACAAACAAACATAGAAGTCTAAATAGCAATGCATGACATGTGAATATAGTTCGTATTAATTATACATATATAATGACACAAAAATACACAGCATAATAGGTATATAGTGTATGAAATAGTGTTTGTTCAATGTAGTTATATGAAACTAAATGGGTAAAATTATATATAGATTTTTTCTTCTTAAAGGGACTGGGTAACATTGTTCAGATGAGAGATAGTGGTTCTAAGGTAGTGACTTCAATGCTAGATGTACAATTAAAGATAATCTGAAAATTTGAGTGAAAACGGACCATTATTCATGGTACAAATTGGGAAAAACTGATCTGATCGGTTCCTTAATTCTCCCAACTAGGTCTAGATCCAGATCTATAGAACAATTTAGTTACATTTTAGGTGAATGGAAATCTCACAAAGCAATAAAATGGCTCTACATTCCATTCCAGACATTTAAGTGTTGACAGATTTTTTATAGCCTGTTTTATGTCTTTTTTTCATGGAAAAACGGTTGGGAAAATTCAAAAATGGTTGGGAGAATTTACTGTTAATCACTGTTAGAGGGTGCCTCACATCGACGCCTTCAAAGAAAACCATAGATATCTTCGTGGTTTGAGAATTTTTTCAGGATTTTTTGCCTGTCAGAGGGTTAGTACAGTAGAAGGAATATAGTAAGTAACATTTTATACAAAATTAAGCAATTTTTGTCATCAACCTTCAACAATGTTACCAAGTCACTTTTTAATCTCACTACCAGTTTTTTTTTCTCACTCGTCGAGAGTGAACAGAACTGTTTCTGAGCTTTCTAATTCCATTCATGTCCATGTAGAAGAATATCGTAAAAGCAATGTCAAGTGGGAAGGAGTCTCCTTGTTATGTCATCATATTTATTTTAAAAAATAGAAATAGAAATACTTTGAACCAAACGAGATGTCAAATACGTAATCATATTTTTACACATATATCCAGCGCATTTCACTTCGTCTGACCACATCATGTCAATTGTCCGGTTTTTTATCATTTCACAACCAAACAATGCACAATACACATTTATTTTTTATTTATTGATCATACAACAATTTCCCTGTGTCGTTTTTTAAACGGCTTCATTTACGTTGCTATTGTATGACTAATTTACATGCAATGTATAATTTCATCTTTAACGCAAGCAATTGCATTAAATGCATGTGTATAACTTAGGTTATACAAGTAAACTAAGTGAATCAATTCATATACATTAATAGAAGCGTAAATAGAGGAGTCTATTTAAAACCTTTATTGAATTGTATAGCAACAATAACAATAGAAAGTCGGAGAGTAAAATGAAGAAAATGGCTGAATATAGGATGAAAAGGAGGAGGATGAATAATAGAAACCAGGGACCCGTTTTTGCTCCGTTTCTGAGAACTAGGTTCACGACGTCACCATCTAGTGCCCCAGGCGAAGTTTATTGTCTTTTAAGACTGAACATATCGACAAGCTTTACGGGTTGACGTAAGTTATTGAATCCCAGCCCCATCGACGAGACCAACACCGTACAAAACAAAAGATCGAACAAAAACATTACGTCACCCCAAATGGCATATGTGTCGGCCGGTTTGACTGCGGCCAGGAGGTGTGACTCGGGATACGTTGATGCTCAACCTTTCTGGCCAGAATGAGGCATCTGTTACGCGTTTAGTTCAAAACACGGTTGCGTCCTATCTCATTTTTGTAGAATCACCGAAAAACGGAGATCGTAAACTCACTAAAAGGTGCGTCTACGATCGGCGATTCTGGGGAAACATAAACGCACAATCATTTGTAAACGCGTTTAAAGGTACAGTCGTCACTGTTTTCACGAAGTGACGGTAGTGAAAAAAAATTGCATTCACTTTGCGTTACGATTTTCCTCACTACCGTCACTTCGTGAAAACAAGGACGCTATGTCCCTTTTGCAGCCAACCTCAAATTCTGTTGAACTTGCTATGAAAACGTCATGTATGTTCTATTTGTTAAATTTAAACGTTAGCAGTGTCCTAATATTCAAACTATGCAAGGAAACCCGTTTACTTGCTATAGACTTCACTGTCAGACACTATTGAGTGACTGACTGGATTTTGTTTCTTCTTTGGTAATAACATACATACATTTAAAATGAGCTGTAAAGGGTACATGAGCATTTGTCTACATCAATAACCCACTTCTTGTGATGGCCAAAAATAAACTGAACGAATCTTTGCGCAGCATAAAACGTATGACCTTTCGGTACAATGGTCTGAATATCAAGACTATTACGTATTGGCTCTATAGCTCCTAAGTCGATTAGACAACTAATAGTCGTTATATTCCCACTTAAAGACATTTCCAAGCCCAACCTTTTTAGGGAAGTTCTAAATTAGTATTATCTTTCAAATGCCATTGGAATTTAACCTTTTCCTTTGTTTGGCCTGCAAATGGGACATAGTACCTTTAAATGGGGGGTCAACGTAGCATGCGCAGTGCAGGTGTGCGAATCAAGCTGCAGACTCTGCACTGCACTTCTCTGGCTCCTCCAGGCATGATTCTGGCTCTGAGCCAGAATCATGCCTGGAGGAGCCGGAGAAGTGAGCATAGACAGTACACCGTGGGACTGCGATTACGATGAGCGTTTACGATGAGCGTTTCAAATCGCTCATTCTGCCTCTAAAACTGAGCATAATCGTACCCTCGGTACTATCAAGTTGCAATCCATCCCAACTGTTACGGCGTCTTCCCTGTCACGCTACAATAGTGATTCACGAGTCTTTCATTGGAATCGTTTTAATGACCATATAAGTGTATTGAAGGGATTGCTTCGTAAATTGGTCGTTGTAGTACCTTCATGATAATATTAATTTCTACTCGTAAATACAGTCAAACCTGCTTCAGCGACCACCTGTATAAAAAAACACCCGTCGCTAAAGGACGCATTTTTGTTTCCCTCAACAAGTTGTTTCTCATTAAAACATGTATCAAAGTAGACCTGTCTATAAAAGTCACCCAAAGACCACTTACCTGTAAAGACTCCTTTACCTAACTCCTTTTGACGGGCTTTCTATACAGGTTTGACCGTAATCTCTCTCTCTCTCCATCTCCCTCTCTCTAAATGTACAATCATAATAGGGGTCATTTTCGAGTAGAAATTCAAGCTCATATTAGTGGAACACACTCTCAAAACAGTAATGTAACCACTACTTTGGAATCGACATTAGTTTGCAGCGGATTGATATAAAATGAAGTGATCCCTGATACAACTCCTGAAATAGTGATTAATCATTTAAGTTTCTCTAAAATATACGCTCACATCATTATTATCGTAACCTTCAGGCTTGTAATTCCACTTGTATTAATTTCGAAGAAAGCATACTTTGTATAATGCATTTTTAAAGGATTAATGAATAGTCCACAAAAGATAGTCCCTTCAAGAATTGAGTGAGTGTGGATGCACAGGATTTGGGAGAAGGGAGCCAAGGACTCTAACGCTTCAATCACACAGTTTGAACCAAGTGTTTCTTCACACACTGTTAGAAGAAATGTGTAAAACTCACTGTAAAAAAATATATATATATTTGCACTAATGTATGAGCGAACTTCACTTTTTAATTTTTTTGTTTTCTTCAAATAATAATTACCGAGCAAACTTTTGGAATGTTTTATGAAGCACCTTTTACACATCATGACACCCAGCATGTATATCCGTAAACATTATCATAATAGAGTATGTGACAAGGGTTCATTATAATGCCCAAACTCCCTTGATTTCTGATTGCAAGGTGACTTAATATTGCAGTTAAGAAAGTCTTTCAGAGTTTTAAGAGCCTCTCCCAATTGCGGTCTGTATTCTATCGATCGGCTAAATCGATATCGAGTTGTGTGGACCAATTTTGAGACGTTGTGGTTTTAGAAGTCGCCAAAAAGATTTACTTCGGATTGTGCCCGTTGCATACAATGCGCCATTTCAGTTGCGTTAAAACACCTGCGCCAATTAGTTGCGTTATAATACCTGCGCTATTCAGTTGCGTTATTACACCTGCGCTAATCTAGCCTTTGAACACGTTGAACCAAGTAACCGTTAATTACGACACATTACGCGTGGAGATGGTGTCGTGGTATAGTGGTTCATTCACTTGACTCTCAATCCAAGGGTTGAGGGTTCGAATCCCAGCCCTGTACTAACGGCTTGTGGCACGACATTAAACCATATTTACCCCTCTCCACTCTGAATGCCCTGGGTACCTCGTAACTGCTGGGTTTATTCAATGCCTTCAGGAAGAATATAAGTACTCATGTTTATACTGATGAGGCTTCAAATTACGGATCAAATTATTATTACAAAATCAACTTTCAAAATTGAATTGAATTGAATTTCTTTATTGTCAGGCACAAAATAAAATGAAGGCATAAAAATCGTTTTACAGCTCACATTTGTATAACTATAACAATACATTAACATATCATAGACAGTAACTACAAATAACATAAATAACATAACAATGTGATATAATTTAACCTCTCTGTTGAGAGCCAAGTAAAACTAGAGACTTTATAAAACGTTAATCAAAATTTACCACTCTCCAGCCTGGTGGAAGAAGGTACCTGGAATTTGCTGGGTTGATAACGATTGGAGGACCTTTAGGAAAAACAGCAATGATGCTGCTAAGGTTTCCATGGGCAAACAAACCTATTATTATACAATTAGCTTTCAAGATTAAGTCTGCTCCATTGTTACTTTTAGCAAGTATTTGCCTGAAAATTTAATCCATCCATTTCTGTTTTAGGCATAAGGCATGAGGAGCCGTTTGAATGTAAACTCATAGAACAGAATAGATTCTTGGGTGGGATTTGACGCTCACGGCACAGAATGAGTCAAGCTTTGCAAACATGACTTTTCTTTGAACTGTTACTGCAACCTACATATGGCATTCTCTTTAAACCTCTACTGCACTCTGTGTGACAAGGCAATTTGCGATTGGATTCAACAACATCTTTAAAAAGCAGTATCAGTGCTTTCACTTCTACTAAAGATTATTTTTGCTAACACGATAGTCTCCTGTGCTCCTGAGTGGCCAGGCCTTCTGTCTCCCCTTACACCTGGAGCAAGATGTCTTCTAATGAAATGTAAATACACGTTAACGAGATAAGGATTAGGTAGGATCCATTCGGGTGCAAACGTATTCCATGACACGGTTTCTCATCTCCGCAAGGCTTTAGTTAGCTTAGCATTTTGTTTTAACGTGTCTGATGCCTGGAGGTTGTTTGTAGAAATGTATTGTTGATCACGACTCGGCTCAGTTGAATAATGATTTAAGATCGTTATTTGTAAGGTGCAAGTTCAGAAAACACCGGAGGGCGCTATATTTAGGATAAAGTTAACTCTTCATGTATTCGCGCACACTAACGCACACGCACACCCTCGTAACACCCACCGCGCACATACGTCCACACATATTGACGCATACATGGACATGGTGGACGTTTTCCAGAATTATCGAGATTGGAGAGTAGTCGTGAGATGATGAGAAAGATAGTGTAATAGGAAGTTTGCTTGTGAGTGTGTGGGTTTGTTCTTGGGTAAGGACGTGGGTGTGTATGTGTGTGTGTGTGTGTATGTGTGAGAGAGAGAGAGAGAGAGAGAGAAATATGAATAAACAGAATAGGATAGACAGAGGAGGTAAGGAGGAGGATATAATATATTGTATATCAAGAGAAGGAGACGGAGAGAGACCCATAGAGAGAGAGAGAGAGAGAGAGAGATAAAGACGAAGAGAGAAAGTGAGAGAGAGAGAGAGAGATAAAGACGAAAAGAGAAAGTGAGAGAGAGAGAGAGAGAGAGAGAGAGAGGGGAGGAGAAATGGAGAGAGAGAGCTGATTTGGGGGAGTGGAAAAGAAGGAAATGTTTTTTTCTCTTTTTTTTTCTAGTTCTAAAGTCATTAAATAATGATGTTCAAGGTTAAACTACTGTATTTCAGGTATTGTGCAAAAGTTCGATAAACTTTTTTGCAATAAGCTGTTCGTACTTGTTGGTTATTTGATTATTATTTGCGTTTACGGGACTGAACAACTATTTGGGTAATTCGTTTCACAATAATCATCATCTATGATTGATTTGGCGCACCTAAAAAACGAAATATTTGGCAGATATTGTCAATTTCAAGCTAAGTTCGATAATAGCTCTTTCAAGCGTATGCCCGGATATAAACATGTTGATTGATTAGTGTATGATAGTCATTGCTTACGCCTTTCCTGTCAAGATATTTGGCTTAAGTTGTGACTTCGTGTGAAAAAAGCAGAGTTTAAAATAGATGATGTCGATATAATATTATGTGGACATGTGCATTCCACCTTTATTCTAAATTATATCCATATTTTGTTCGTGTTTGTTTACAACGAAATGCATATTCAATTTATTTTATTGCGAAGCTTTTCGGCAAAACAATTGTTAAAGGCATCGGCCATGATGGAAACATGCATGGCCTTCCATGTAAGCAGTGGATAATGAAGACAGTCTGGGTGCGTCGTGTAGCATTCTAGTGTTCTACGGATAAACAGGAAAAAACAGGTAGAAATAGAGAGGGAGAGAGAGAAAGAGAACGACATGGGGAGAGGGGGGTGAGAAAGCTAAAGAGAGAGGGGAATAGAAGCGGACTGATGAGGTAAAGGCATACATAGAAAGGGCGGATGAGAGATAGAAGCAGAGAGACAAATGCAGTTAGATGTATACATGTAGATATGGATAGGTGAGGGACTTGAGAGATAAAAATAATACAAAGAGATATACGTGCTTTTACAAAGAGGTTGAGAGAGAAAAGGTAGAAAGATAGATCGAGGGGAAAAGAAGGGGTGTAAGAATAATACAGAGTATAGGGTACTTATTTGAACTAAACTCCTTTAAATTGCCTTTATATTTATTTAAATTCATATCCAAATGTATTCGTATTGGTGCACTCATCAGGTACATTCATATTACAAATTGTCATCAGCTAAATTCCATGTTCTCGAATGGAAACGAGGGAGAATGGTTACGAATGTTCGCATGCATGTTAACATCTTGATGACACGTCCCAACAAATGGTATCTAACACAATCATTGAATAACCAAGGACTCTTTGATGACTCTATAATTAACAGTTTGTTCTCATTCAGCACAATCACGGCTGGCAGAATTAACTTCTCACTTTTGTTCACACTGCGGCTGGTATGTAAAAGGGTATGAATGGACTGGGTAAATAGTTTGTTGGAGCTGTGGATTACCTGGTCCATTGTAAGGGAGCGAGCCTGTGAATTGGAATACTTTCCTGACACAAAAGGCGACGGAACACTTGTAAGAAGGTTGAGAGCAAAAGAGCCCAAACAGATCGTGTCAAGTGTACACGTGTGTACTTGTTATTGTGCCGAATTTCCGAAGATAAAATTTAAAGAGGTTTCAAACGAGCTTCAAAACCTCTTCGTTCTTTCATTTTTGCGAAGTATTTGGTTTGTTCAAGGTTTTAGAAGCAAATGCTGGAGATTTTCCTTTCACGAAGCGAAATCGTCCATTCATCCATGTGTGTTGACTGAATGTCGTTGTATGAATGGAATCTAAGAAAACAAGATCATTAATCAATACCTTTTTCTGCGCAAGTGGACATGATTATACAAATATCACATGGTGAGATAGAAAGAGATAGAGAGAAAGAAAAGAGAGCGAGAGAAATATAAAGAATGTGTATGTGTGAGAGAGATTGAGATTGAGAGAGAGAGAGAGAGAGCCTGAGAAAGAGAAAGAAGAGAGAGAGCGAGAGAAATTAAAAGAATGCGTATGTGTGAGAGAGAGATTGAGAGAGAGAGAGAGAGAGAGAGAAAAGAGAGAGAGAGAGAGAGAAAAGAGAGAGAGAGAGAGAGAGAAAAAAAAGAGAGAGAGAGATTGAGAGAGAGGGGGGATAAGGGTGGAGTGACGAGTAGAGAGATACAAGAAAGATATTGAAATACAGAAGTGATAGAAAGGCTTAGAAAGAGAGGTTACATGTTAGTTAAAGGGCAGGGAGAGAGAGAGAGAGAGATAGATAGAGAGAGAGAGAGAAAGATGACAATGAGAGATACAGATTCAAGGGCAATCAAACTTAATAGAATAGCGAAAGTTTGAAATAAATTGGACCACTAAAATTTTGGTAGTGAATGTTTGAAATATGATATCATTACAGATATTACAGACATTTTAGTCATTTTGAGTGTTGGAAAAAAAGGGAAATTTGTCCGCCACTACTTCACAAAGACATCATCGATTCCGTCATTGTGATGATCCCATACTATAGTGATTCCAACTTTCGAAAATTCATAACTTTCCCATTTAATTAGTCCGATTTCATATTTGTCTGCTTTCGTCTTGAAAAGTTTACTATCAAGGTTGGATTTCCCTTTAAGACAAACAGATTGGACGTATACAGAGAAAGGGAAAGAAAGAGAGGCTACACCCAGAGACACATGGGAAGGAACTGTGAAGGGGGAATTAGGGATATAAACTTTAATATAGAAAGCACCCACATATCATGACATCGGATCGGAAGAGAACTGGGACCGTCAAACCGAGGACGTATACCTTTCAATATTCTTTTGAAATCCGATACTTGTATCCCATTGACGTATGCCTGCTCCCAATAATCGCGATCAATATCTTTACATTGTGGCCCCCAATTGAGGAACATCGCTAAACAATGGTCTTGTAAATGGGGTAACATCTTTTGTAATCACAAATAGTGACAGTTACTCCCCTTGACAAATACCGTTGCACGCATGCGCAATGCTTCACTCGTACAAAAGGTGGTATGGTGGTGGCATGGCAAATGCGAAATCACACATGCAACACAACACGGCGAATCGTGGCGGACATCAGTAGCTCCCGCCTTGGAGATCCACCGTATTAAGGAAAGACTGCGTGGTTGCGCTACTATAACAGAAGGGATTTAATGAAAACATTGTTCTATGTCCACTGGAATCAGCCAAAGTGCAACGTTGGAAATCGCTTCTGGATTTTTCTGTGATATTATAGCAAGATTTAAAATGTTCGATACCTAGATCATTGTTATAGATCTTCAAACGTCTAGAGAACACTGCTTCTGCATGGGACGGTCATGTAGCATCACGTTAGTTCTACCTAATCAAATTTAATATACAGACTGATTTCACTCAGCTTAATCAGATGCAATGTTTACTAAAGCAACGAAAAAGTTTCTTTCAAAACCGAAGACAAAATTGGCTTTCCAAGGTAAGAAACATTCGAATATTATCTTTAAGTTAAAACAGTAGGAAATAATGTTTTCTTTTTGCCAATGCTGCCTATTAATACATTTCATTAATATGAGCAAAGGGGGGAAATCTTTAGATAAAAAACTTTAACATATCTAGTAATTTTTTGTTACACTTTGGTTTTAAAACCTTTTGATGCTACAAAGCACCATTTTTCAAGTATCACTTTGGAGATAAGGAATATCCCTTCATATACATTCAAAGAGTTATTAGGCTTCAGCTTTATAACTCTTTGGTATTTTTTAAAATCAGTTTTGGCATGAATATTTATGAATTTTTTCCGTAGTTGATCAGAGAAGATAGAAACCGAATATCAGACTTTCAGGCAGACTTTTATACCTTTTGTAATATTATTGATGAGACTTTCATAATAAGTATATTAGAATATCCATATGTTTTATTTTTATTTTTAGTTTTACTTTTACGTCGTACGTACTGTCATGATATCTTTGAGACATTAATATGATGTCCTATTTCTAGTTTTCACCTAGATTGCAATGTTTGATTATAAACGGATGTACATATCCACATTCACAGTAGCTATCTTCCAGGTGAAGAATATAAACCGATGCAATCGGTCGTCTTCAATATTCATTTTGTTCTCCCAGCCCGGCACTAACGTACTTTAATTGGTTTGACGTTAAATCTATATTTGCCACTCTCCACCCAGATGTAAATGTGTGCCTGATAAGGTTCAGCGCTAATTACTTTGGTGGCTCGGCTATACTAACGGTAATGGTAAGCGCCATTTGCGACACTGACACTGCGTGAGGGATATGAGCGCTATATAAGTCGCCATTGTTATTATTATCATATCCATAGCTTTTTTAAGCAAGAATTAGTACAACAAAATCTAAAATTTGTAACGAATATAGACATTATAAAACGTTTCGTCTTGCACTCACCAGAGTAAATCGCGAATGAATAATTGGTAAAATAATGAAGATATTATGAGTGGGGAGTTTCCGTTACAGAAATTGACGTATCTGTCAGGTCAAGGCGATCATTACCAGTCTTTGTTCTTTACTCAATGGGAATAAATCCTGCTCATTTCCTCTCTCCCTAACCCATCTAAGCTTCCCTTTCATCGGGGAAGCAGTCAAGTGTTTCATGTTGTCGTGTCCATGTTCTGTTGTGCTCCTCCGGTATGGACCAGTGACTCTTAATTTGAAGGAGGAAAAACGACTTATAACTTGAAAAAGAAAACTGTAGCGACTATACCATGTGAGTTATTTTTAGTTTGGAAAAGTCTTCATTTCAAACCATCCTTCATTCTACCTTGCTACAAATGAGCAGAGAAATTGAAATGTAAAATCAACCATACTATTAATCGTATCATGATTCACAGCATCAATTAGGCAACACATGACATAATTTATATACAAAATCAAACGTGGAAACGAAGAAATCAGCAGGCGCGGATCCAGGATTTCTTAGGGGAGGGGGCCCAACAGCCAACTTTTTTTTTTTTTGCTCCCGAAAATTTGAAAATCGCGCCGGCCGAAAAGTCGCTCAGTGGGGGGGGGGGGGGGGGGGGGGGGGGTAAGCGGACACTTTTTTTTTTTTTTTGGTCCTCGAAAATTTTAAAATTTACACCCCCCCCCCCCCTTGAGCGCCAGGGGGGGGGGGGCCCAACCCCCCAAAAAGGTAAAAATCGCGTGATTTAACATGATTTTTTTCTCAAGGGGGGGGGGGGGCCCGGGCCCCCCCCCCCCCCTGGATCCGCCACTGAAAATCAGATCCAGACGAATCTAACATGCTCAAAAATGACATGATTCATAACTGAAATTTGGATTTCCCTCAATGATATATATGATGTATAGCTCCACAAGCCACATACGTCATCAGGGTCAATATCAGCCTCGACTCTGGAGGAGCCTAGCAAATTATTCATGTAGCTACGTATTTTGCGCCTTTGTCGACGTAAATAGGTGGAAAATGATAACTTATTTAACTGCTCCTAGTCGTCACATGGCGGCTCAGTATCGCATGCTGACATCTCTTTCCCCGAGTATCAACTTTCCAGTTTCTTACGCTTGCGAGCCAGCAAAGCGATTGATGAAATGGAAAACAACAACAATTTTTTCTAATACTGATAATACTGCCGTCCTCTATTGGTTCTTGTATGTCAATTCGCTACTAAAACGTAGTTACATACATAAAGGAAGCCACATCGCTTCCCAATTGAGGTGACGATTGTCCCCCGATTTGCAATGTCCTCATCTCCAAATTACAAGTGCTGAACTTTTTTAATAATATTTTTTCAAAATTCAGCAGAAATTCACCTGTTCAAGAGAAACAAAAATCCAAAATATTTTGAATTTTCTTTCATATTGCAATGGTTGAAATGAATTCCAGTAAATGATTGAAACCACTGCTCGTTGGATTAGCTTTAAAAAAAACGAATGGGTTGAATGCAATAAGACCGAGATTTAAGAAATCTCTAAATCGGATGAGAGAATGAAAGACTTTGAGACCACGTTTTCTCAAATTTTGGCGCGAAATCGGATTAGAAGACGAATCGGATTGTTCAATCTTCCATTCCTAATACGTCTCTGTAACGATTCCCGGCTTCTCTCCCCATATTAACTGATCTTGATCTTTTTCTTTTTAAGTCCCTGTAATGTATCTCCATCTGTTTGTGTTTAACACTGTAGTCAGAATGCCACCCCAGCCGATCGGGGTTACACGTTTACACGGTTACTTACATTGTAACCGTTAACTGTTAAACACAAATAATCTGCATAAATACTATTGACATCATTGTGTTTCTTTCATCCCAATACACTTATATTCCCCTAATCAATGAAAATGTACAACTGGTTGGTGATGTTACTGGGGAATGAGTTCTTTCTTCACAACAAGTAGCAATTACGTGTTAAAGTAATATTTTAATGTTTCACCTGCGTGCTGCAAGCTTTTTCAGAAATATACATATAACGATAGTATAAATGGTGCATCAAACACCTGCCTAAATAATCGTAAAAGCTGCACTCAACCCTCCTTCATAATACAGAGTACTTTGATGATATAATAGAATCGATACATATTTCTTCAGATTTTTCGTTATGAAAGACGATCTTTTTAAATTGATTGATTATAAAATTAAAGTGCAATCTCAAAAACACCTGCTGCGATTTAAATGGAAGTACAGATAAATGGGCAATTAAAAATAAAGAAAATGGAAAGGGTTTAGTCACAATATTAAACGTTTATTGTCGGTTATGATTATGTTGAAAGGCTTATAATTGCTTACGGCTTCTGCAGCTGGAGAATAATCCATTCTTTAGTGACGACTTCTACGTGAGATCGATTTTTAAATGATCCACCAATTTATTGCTACTGAATCAACCTAGGAGTCAGAAATATACGCTTATTTGAAAGGTTGTCGCTACATAGTACTTTACCATTGATATGACGATCCTTTATTTTAGATATTAGAGTTTGGCTAGTTCCATATGGGTTTTATGAGATAATTCAGTTTCTAATGATATTATGTAGTGTTTGCCGTTGCTTGCGTTCCGTATCAATTCATCATTATATTATACATGTTTTCGAACACGCGTCAAAACGAATGATTAACAAATTTGTGTTATTTTTTTTTGAGGTATAAGAAAATAAACGAATGAACATATAAACAAACAAAACACGACAAAACAGAACAGGAAACAAAATGTAGCGAAACATCCCTTCTATCAGCTAAACAAAATTAAAACTGCTTTCTTGAAATATATAAAGATAGGAGTATATAGCACAACAAGAGTATACGTTTTGCATTTCAGGATTTTGTAAGATTTTGAACAAAACGAGACCAACAAATTGTCTTCCACATAAGTATGTATGAGAGTTGCGCCGTACACAATTATTACAGCTAGCATACAGTTCATTAGTTTACGTCACTCTCTTTGGGGCAATGTGTATAAAATGTTTTGCATGAACAAGGCAACGTTCTCCTGTCACTTCAAATTTCCGGGTATAGAAACAACACATATCTCCATTCGGATTTCCTTCATTTTAGCCTCTTTCAAATAATTATCCCAAAATCGGAACGATATTGTAGTATTGGCATTATGTATTGTCACCACCTTTAAGGCTAAGTAATGGCAAGAATTCCCTCGCGTCATATTATTGATCGTCAACTATTATTATCCACAGCACTGCTAATTCTCAGTCTCACTCTCTCTTTTCTCGATCTCGACATTATTACACTCTCTATTGTAATCGATTCGATCAATACGGGAATGGGTTTAGAAATTTGATGAACAACGGTAATTAGTTGTAATCCCCCAGAATGGGAAAATCTGCAGTTATTGTTCTGATATCTTTTAAAGTGGATTATGTAATCCTTGCTCGAGGTCACGTTATGACAAGTCTTACGTTAACCACTTACAAAATTGATCTTCATGTCATAATCATTTGCTTTCTACAGGTGTATAAGATTTAGGATTCCGTAAGAAACAATGTTCTTGTAAATCTAAGTGTTGGAGATCGGCCACACGATTTGCGCATGAATGGAAAACAAGTCAAGAAAATATCTTCAAAACCCGGACAGATGTGGCCCTGCAAAGGCTTCTTGTTCGATTTATTTTTATTTTTCTGACGCGATTTTCACGAGTCTAGTATATGCGGATTGAGTAGACGATCTCAAATACTGAGATTAAAAGCAATATTCTATCTTAAAACAAATCTCTCCCAGAAGGCATCCCAATATTTAAATATTGACAATGATATAGAAAAATAAGCGGGTAATATGTCACTCTCTATTTTGTTTTCACAATTAAAAAGTCTATTCGCACTTCATGTGCAAGTATGACACTATGTCTGCGTCATAAAGCAAGTGGAATTAATCCACATTCCATCCGTACTTCTTTTGTACAATGAACTGTACTTTAAGGCAACCGCACATATATGTTTGCATTTTTCAACCACCTACCCCTCTCTCCAGTGACAACCATCGAATTGACCGATGATTTGTCAATTGGAGGAAAAAAATAAAACTTTTGTTTCGTCTATTGTCGGTTTCATCACTTTTACCATAGTTACAAGGGTATTGAGGAGATTGTAAGAAACAATTGATCTTATTTCATTCATGTCCTTGGCCTTACAAATGAAGCTGTCACTCATTTATTAACGTGTCATGAGACAACGTCATTTAGTCTTACCGTGAAAGAACATTGTCCTAATTCCCCCTAATTCTCTTTAAAACTTCACCTCATCCATTTCGTTGGTGTACGCTCATGGAAGGCATGAGTTACTTAAAAGAAGATTGGGTTATTGACAACTTCTTATCCGGGTTAGTCATTGATTTGCATTCCCGCTAATTCATAGCGTACTGTCTGACGATGGACATTCATTCTCCTTTGTTGCTCTCCACCCAGGTTTTGAGATGGGTCATTGTGGTACGAATTCAGGAACAATATCACAGACTGTTGTTAGTACTGATATTAATATTTTTATTAGTCTTTTGTCTCTTGTTGAGATGGAACTCTTACTATCATTATCACCTCCATTATTTTCTTATTCTTCGTTATTTTGATAGTTCATGATCAATTATGATGGCGCATCTGTAGATTGTTTTTTTCATGAATCGTATGAGTTGCTAAGGTGAATTATTTCTCAATATGCCAATGCCTTTCTTTAACAGGTTAAAGAAAAAAAGTGATATGTGTTTCAACATTGTACTCCTTCAGAAAGCAAATTATTTTGTGGTCAATTAATGGGAAGGTAAAAGGAAATGATAAAAGGGGTATGTTTAGTATGCTTAAAACATAAACAAGGATTTTTCGAACGACAAACCGATAGGCGTATATCAGTTTGCATGGGCATTTTTGCTTGTCATTAGTAGGCCTTTCTTTTTTCATCAAACACTTTTTTTTTCTCCAAACTTTCCAGGTGTTTTTTTATAGGAGTTTCGATTTTCTTGTTTTTGTGTGTGTCGTCTATTACTCATCGGACCTTTTCTAAAATATAAGGTTTTAATTGCCCTCAAAGATAGTGAAGTGTCTGTGATATTCGGCCGTAGGAGAAAATTCTGAAATACTTCAGTGTTAATGGAAGTTGTAAATGATAACAAATGGTAATAAATCTTAATCGTTTGAAGGTTTCTTTCAAACTTGAAGTTTTACAGTGGTTTTAAACCTTATTCCAAAGCTATTAAAACCATCTGTGAACAGACTCTACCAAAACCATGGTTGTTTGACTTTTGTATACAAACAGGCAGTTACGTTGTTGAGGGGCGTGTGACAGGGGTGGTTTCCCCTTATCATTTTCCAATACCCTCCCCTACAAAAAAGGTTATATTTTCAATGATCCTCGAGAAAGTATATGCAAAATGTGAACAGCTATCTTTTATGCTTGTCAGATCTTTCGGACGTTTATGTTTTGTCCGTATATAGAGCGTACGTGAGAACCCTTTTTCTTCTGTCTTGTCTGCTTTATTAAAAGACATTAGCCCCTTCCAATCTCAGGCGCCACCCCTGCGGACAAGGATGACGGGGGTCAATTATACCATTTTAACAAGAGTCGTGCCAAAAGCTCCTTACCCGTCGAGTATCTCTCAACTCTTTGCACCCCATCGCGTGACAGTGCTCAAGGGAGAACTTGACAAAGGCCTTCAATCAATATTGGGGTATTACGTTTTTATTGTGTCACCCATAATTCCCTTGTCCTTCTTCCTCAAAACCAGTCTAAAGATAGACGAAACCTTCACACCATGTCTAATTCTTCTTTTGTCCAAATGATGAAGTGCATTCAGGGTGTACGCAAAACAAGTATCAACCCACTGCTTTCCATAGGCCAGTACGTTTGCCTAGTGAACTCTTGCTGTGCCAAAGCCACGTAACAGATAGGATATGTTCTCTCACATATTGCTTCAATAAGAAGCTAGCTCATCACAGTCCATTCAAGAATGTGTTAGAGCATTACTAATAAGTGCATGCCATCATCGCATATTTCGGAGAAAATTGCAATTTTGTACAAAATCTCCTCTCACTTTAACATTAAACAATTATAAAGAAACTTAAGGAGAAACAGAAACGTAAAGGAATTTTTAAAAAGTTTTTTTATTTAGAGTAATTTTCTTGATCTTGAATGATTGGAATTAGAAGATTAGAGAGATTAGAAAGTTCTTGCAAGTTGTGTACAGAACATTTTATCATACAAGATAAGGTTTAAGGGAAGCTAGTGCATGCGTTTTAAAAGTTAGGATCGTGCGGGTTTCAATAAAAGCTCAAAAGCGCTGAAATCCCTTGTTATAGCAAGAGTTAATTAGGGCTATAAGGCAATCGCGATACTGCACAAATCACATTTGTCTTGACTAATTAAAAGTAAACAGTTATTTTATCCGCGACATGCATGCAAATACGGTTCATGGCTGTTCATGTTCGCGTGGGGTAGGATCTATTTTTAAGTTCTAATTCATCATCCGTATTTCTAAATTTAGCCAGGATTTTCATTCATGCGTTACAAACAAACAAGTCTAACATTTTTTTTTCTTAATTGCGTAGATTGAGATAAATTGAGATAGAAAACCAAACTATAACGTCCTATAAATTACAGTTAAATTTCCCGTTTTAAATTTCAATATCTTAATTCACTCCCAACTACATTTTCACATGATTTGAAATGTCGATCTTCATCCATTCATTAAAAGTCAAATCATATCTACTTCTTGTGTGGAATGGATTTGACATTTGTGTTTCTTATTGCGAAAGCATTGAGATCTATACATTGACACGAAACCTTTTTAATGTTCAGTTACCCGGTCGTTAACTCGCCGATAGAGTGACATGCCCTTTTCTTCATAATGGTTGGCTGCTAATTTGTTTTCTTTTTCTTTTCATTTCGTTTTTTCACCTTTCTACACTTGTCTAGTTTGAAAGGTGATACGTTTCATTTAATGTGGTTCTCCACTGTTGTTTCGCAAGGGTAAACAGGGCATTACAAGCCTAACTGACCACTAAAAAACGACAACTAGGATTTCAAAATAGTAAACAAATATGTTACTCTGACGTCACAGAACTGGAAAATATTCTACGAGGGATGTCATGCAACATTTTAAAGAGGAGGTATTCTAGTCCCGTTCTTTAGATTGCATTACACTTTGGGATATATGTTATAGAATAACACGAGTGTAAACAAAAAATCACCGGGGTTGCATGACGTGTGAGTATTTGTTTTATTACGGGTATTACCCACTTGAGGCAAACGTTTAAAGACATTCCTGAGGGGTTTTACATTTCCTTAAAAACGTCGTTATTGATGCCAAGCCATGATCTGTCAGCTGAGTCACGAATAGTGCTACACGACGTTCGGATTTGAATGTCAGGGATGAATCTCTCCGCTCAATCACAAGACTTTTCTCTAGAATTTTCCGCATATCTGTTTAATTTCGACTTATTATGTCAAATTCACTGCTGCCGAAGTAATTGAAAGTCGATATCATTCAGCTCATGTGGAATTTTAAAAGCATTTGCATCCTATATGTAGCGTAAAAATGCACGTTCAAAAACAAAGAGTTCGATTCACGCAGAAAAGTTAACTTTCATCTTTATATCCTGCGTAGTATGGTATGTATGGATGCTGTTATTGTCCGATGCGATGCGTTTTTATCAAGTCTTGAGTAACTTGGCATATGTTTTCTTCTTCTTCTTTGTCATAATCTGCCTCCTCCACTCCTGAAGATTTTTGCAAATGAAAGGGGTGTTATTCGCCATCTCATTTGAATCGGATTTGTAGACATATTTTCACTTCCAAAGCACAAAAGCATTTTTTTTTATATCAATGGGTAAAATATACAAAATTGGTTGTCTTCAAAACTTGTCGTTTTATATTGTCAATGATTGAAATTCACATCACTGTAAATGTTAATGTGACTGTCTGTACCCAAACTGTTGATGTACGCAGTTGATTTCTTGATAAAGAGATCATAAAGGAGTTCAGCTTGATTTTTGATTATCAGTATTATTTTTTTGGAGGGGGCAGATGTTGCACATAATATTGTATTCAGTTTAAAGAGCAAATGCTTGTAATAGCCCTAATATAGTCGGCTTACTTCGAATCATCTGGTCATCTCATCCGATCGGGTGGTCGCATTACACAACATTTCGTGAAACACCGACAACGGAAGATCATGTGAAGATGCACGTTATATTTGCCTTAGGGTTTTCACAGAGTGTCGCGTTAATTAGACCGGACCATTTGTAGATGAGACGGATTTATTTTACAAAAATTACCCCCGAAATTTCGTGAATAAAGGGGCATGTTTCGCATGAGGCCTGGTTACGCGACCATCTGACTCGACGCGATGACCCGATGATTCGAAGTAAGCCGCCCTATAATCTCGCCTTTTTGTGTGTACCATTTTCAGTCAACATGAGGACATACAGATTATCGTTCTTTAAAAATGCGAGTTTCATGTATTTATACGAATTTAATATGCGGAATGTAGTCACCCTGCAACTATGTCTCGTTATGGGTTTCAATTCCCATTCATTCGTCTACATGCAGTAGATCAATATTTATATACAACTTTGTCTAGGACCAGACACAAATATTCTATGCACTGCTATGATTTGTTCAAACTCTCTTGATCTTATTCTCAAGGGAATTTCGACATTCTGAAAGATATGGCTACGTATTCCAGTTCCTCCTTCTCAGTAGAAAAGCATCTCGTACATTATTATCTTTAATACGGTTCCATGACACATGCTCCGCCGACGATTGCTCCGCCGACATTTACTCCGCAAAACGCGACAATTGCTCCGCGACATTTGCTCCGCGACATTTGCTCCGACGTCAAATGCTCCGCCGACAGGTGCTCCGCCGACAGTTGCTCCGCCGACAGTTGCTCCGCCGACAATTGCTCCGCCGACAGATGCTCCGCCGACAATTGCTCCGCCGACAATTGCTCCGCCGACATTTGCTCCGCATGAAGCGACACTTGCTCCGGTGACATTTGCTCCGCCCAAAAAGTGTCCCATTAAATACAAATGCTACTATACTACGACAAATGCTTCGCCGACAATATTTTTTTTTCACGGGTTGTTTTTGTTTCTTTTTTTTTTTCTTCATTTTCTGAATGCATTTCATGAAATTATGTAAATGAAATGAAATGAATGAATGTTGATGATGTGGGAGGAAAAAGCAGTTGCCTAAAAGTCATTTCGAATATACTGAAATAACTTTCCATCTATCACTGTACGTCCCACATAATGTACACTAAACACTCATTACATGTCATGGGAATTTTTTTTTTTTTAAGTAGAGCAGCAAGCCACATTCCCCAATACGCGCATACCTCCTAGTTAATTTCAAACAGCTCATCAATATGTAAGACCTGAAATTACCTCAATGAAAGAAGACTAATAACATGAGAGGAAAGAAAAGAGCAAAGAAGACAACCGTTTTTTGCTATTCCCCATAATGTTTGATTTAAAAAAATAAAAAATAAAATTATAGCTCCTTACGCAAGTTCTCCGGCGAAAGATAATTACTCCGCTCAAAATCTGTTTCATGTATTACTCATTAGCTGATCCAAAGCTCAAGGCTATCTCTCTCTATCTCTTTCTCTCTCTCCCATGCTCCTCCTTTTCCTGTTTACACCATTTTCTTGTCTTCTTTGCTCTTTTCTTTCCTCTCATGCTATTAGTCTTCTTTCATTTCCATCACTTCTTCTCTGCTCCCCCTCTCGAGTTCTATTTCTCTCGTGAAATTGAAACGTAAAGTAATACAATCATGTAGTACATTCTTGTTTAGAATAATATTTTCAATAATATCCAGTCCATTTTCTAAAGGTTTCTTTCCTTTAGTTAAGTGTATGTAGCTTTAATATATATATGTTAGTGTGTAAAACACTCCGTTTCATTCGAGTACTTTGTTTTCACTGAATAATTTAAGGGACTCACGAAGCCACCGGAAGAAGAGCAATTGGCTTATCATGAAGAACTAACATCAAACTGCAAGAAAATGATTTGTATAAATGTGAATAAGCAGAAAGGCGGCCATCTCATTTTCCCGTCTGAATGTGTTCTCTTCCTTACGTATATAAGTGCCCTTATTTTCTAAACATCCATGATGACCTAGTACATTGTATAATGCTTTACCTAGTAAGATGCATTGATCGAGGTAATTTCAGGTATTACATATTGATGAGCTACTTGAAATTAACTAGGAGGTATGCGCGTATTGGGGACTGTGGCTTGCTGATCTACTTTTTTTTAAAAAACTTCCCACGACATGTAATGAGTGTTTAGTATACATTATATGGGACGTACAGTGATAGATGGAAAGTTATTTCAGTAATATTCGAAATGACTTTTAGGTAACTCCTTTTTCCTCCCACTTCATCAACATTCATTCATTTCATTAATTTTCATCTACATTATTTCAAAAAATGCATTCAGAAAATGAAGAAGAAAAAAAGAAACGAAAAAAAATAGGTGTAAAGAAATTTTGTCGGCGAAGCATTTGTCGTAGTACTAGTAGCATTTGTAGTTTATGGGACACTTTTTGGGCGGAGCAAATGTCGTCGGAGCAAATGTCGGCGGAGCAATTGTCGCTTCAGGCGGAGCAATTGTCGGCGGAGCAATTGTCGGCGGAGCAAATGTCGGCGGAGCAAGTGTCGCTTCAGGCGGAGCAAATGTCGGCGGAGCAATTGTCGCGTTTTGCGGAGCAATTGACGGCGGAGCAATTGTCGACGGAGCAATTGTCGGCGGAGCAATTGTCGGCGGAGCATCTGTCGGCGGAGCAATTGTCGGCGGAGCAACTGTCGGCGGAGCAACTGTCGGCGGAGCAACTGTCGGCGGAGCATTTGACGTCGGAGCAAATGTCGCGGAGCAAATGTCGCGGAGCAATTGTCGCGTTTTGCGGAGTAAATGTCGGCGGAGCAATCGTCGGCGGAGCATGTGTCGGGTTACCCTTTAATACATCGAAGTATCTTCCTATCATCAATTTGTCTCATCTTCTCTGTATCCTTCGTAAGTCCGGGGGAAGGGGTGTGTTTCACAAAGATCTTAAGTCGAACTTAACTCTAAGGTGGACTTAAAAATTACGGAGAGCCATTTGTAGCCTTAAAATAAAATGTATTCAAAAGCAAAAATTCAAGTATTTTAGACTTTTCATAACTTCAACATCAAGAACATGAAATCTTCTTGGTAATATCAAATATGAATGATTTGAATCAACATGTTATGCCTTTAAAAATAACTTTTACAATTGCTATTAAATGGCTTTTCACAAGTCCAACTTAGGATCTTTGTGAAACATCCCCCGGAGGAGGTGTTAGGGAGGTGTGGATGGTATGTACCGACAAGAGACAAACAATACATGGTTGACTGATCTAAAGCGCCATAGGCAAGGGCAGCGTTTGACAGAACATCTTCGAAAAACACCTTATTTCATTGATTAACGTCTCTCAACAGAAGTCGATCGTTATCTGAAATCTTGGGGCTTGTCTTTCTATTGTCTCTTGAATAGAAAGGGATGTCCATTGTAATGCTACATGCGTATGTTTTAACCACATTGTTATGCAGTAATCGACTAAAGGTTAGGTTTTTATTTAGCAACCACGTGTAAACAGGAAATAGCATAGTCATGTTGGATAGACAAATAATGTCTGTAAAATGTTATGCTCCGTATATTCTCCATATTTAGGTGTATTTGATGATTCTTTTTTCTGTGTGTATTTAACGTTTCTATCAACATATGTAGGGTCCATGCTATCAATATACTATAGACTTAGCTAGGGGAGTCAAACTTTGTGCGCGCCTGATTGTGTGTGCGCGTGTGTGTTATGGGGAGAGAGAGAGGGGGGGGGGGACCGGAAAGACAGGCCAGAGACTAAGTGGAGTGGAGCAAAGGTGTAGACGAAATTAGCTTCAAACACACAGAGAGAGAGAGAGAGAGAGAGAGAGAGGGAGAGAGAGAGAGAGAGAGATGAAGAGAGAGGGGGAGGTAAATAACAAGAGTACAATTAATAGGTCTATTTCTTTCTTATTCTTATACTCGTACTTTTCCGAATATCATTTGAATGAATGCGCAAAAACCTACATGACTTGTAATTAATAGATATAATTATTGTAAATCGGGCTCATTATCTTTTGAGGAAAGTCGTTAGAAATCACACTCGCAATTAGAAGAGAGTCGAAACCACTCCGAAAACGCCTATAGTCTGATTGGAGAGAAAGAAAGTACTTAAGCAAATACTTCGGCAATAAAGGGTATGAATCAGACCTACCTTAATTGTTTACATAATCTAATGTCTCAATTGCCTATTGTGGTATGCAGGTCGGCTTTTAACAGTCCCATCTATAGAAAACAATGGCATTGTCTGGTGACGTTTGCGGATAAATTGCATTTATTTACTCGATGGAGATGAAAGAATTGTGTGAATAGGGTGACAGGAAAGCTGTGGTTCACTTTAATTTAGATGTTCCTTAGCAATCCGTGATCTGTGTACATACTACGGGTGTATATCACTAGTATAATGTTCAAATGTAATATATATATTCAACTAGTATATTGAAATGCTAGTATATGTTGTAAGAGTCGTTGTACATGTTATAATATAGAATAATAAGGATAATATAATAACAATAATACAAAATAATAATGATAATGTTAATCAACGTATATATGAGTTTTGTTTTGCGCCGAATCCACTTGTTACCACATACTCAAGGCGCCCTTGTGAAGAAAAAAAGTCTCATTAAAGCATTTGCATTATACAAAATGAACAGCAGTAAGAAAGACCATACAGAAATAAAAGAACAATTATTATGAGCCTAATTAAACAGTTTTAGCGAGGTTTGATGTTTTTTCTCTTCATTTCCTAATTTTGCCTCGTCGTAATATGTAATTGAAATGAAGCATTTCACTTTAATAAGCCAAGTTCTCTTATTGTTTTATCATTCGTCACAGATAACTATACACTAGACATTGGGGAAGAAGGCGAGAATTACCCGGACGAGAGTCTCCCCTTGCCGTCCGCATCGACATCGGAGGGCTCCCCTCGGGGCGACATGGACGATTCCAATGTTGTCACAGGATATCGGGGAAATTCGTGGGTCTTTGAAAATAAACTCGGCGTGGCCGAAGATCTCCGATATCTGTCGCACATGCCCGAACTGTGTGACGTAACGTTCCTCGTAGGCGAGACGAGGGAACCTATCTGCGCAGTACGGGCCATTTTGGCTGCAAGGAGCAGGTAAATTCAGATGTGCTAGGGATTTTCTGGGGAGAAAAAGAAAATAATAAATTCAAGTATCTCTAGTAGAAATACGGACTATGAAAAGACGACAGTAGAGACTAGAGGAGCAAAATGTATTTGTTTCTCACATTACATAATTATTTAAAAAAAGTATATATTATGTATTAATTTGTGATAGCTTGTCTATTGCTTAGTTGCCCTAACTCTTTGCTAGGTACTTAAAATACTGTTCTGTAAGATTTGCATGAAGGGATCTTGGCAAAAGCTGCTTGCTAGTGGCACAGTAAGGGATACAGAAAATAGTGCAGCTCATTAAGATGTCATACGTTATCAGGTGAGATAATTGTTGTTGTTTTTTTTTCTTTATTTGATGTCCGCAGAATTTTCCACAAGTTGCTATATTCAGCAGCTCGGGGGACCTCTCGTAAGAAGAACGTATCGACCACGGACAAGCTCGGTAAGCGAGTATCGCAGATGATACGACGAAGCAGTATCGATCTTGGAGAAGATTATAGCGCCCTCAGTGGTCCTAGGACGATCGTCATCGAAGAGTTTGATCCGTCAGTCTTCCATCAACTCATCCAGTACTGTCACACCGGATGCGTCACCCTCAAACCTAAGATAGTACTAGGTGAGAAAATATCAAACTGTGTGTCTTGCTTATTCAATATCTGTTGCATATGAAGCGTTATTTCGGATGCGTCATTAGATGCGTTACTCAAGTTTGTAAAGGCAATTAGTGCATACAAGAGTAATTCAAAGTGATTTTTTTTTTTTTTTTTTTTTTTTTTGGGGGGGGGGGGGGGGTTCGTCATCCTCCTCATTATCATCATCATCATCGTAAATGCCTAGTGTGCAATGAGTCTGTTTCAATATTTCTAGTAGGACACAGTTATACCTATAGACTGACCACGTTATAGTCTCTAACATTTTTTTTTTAATTGTTCTTATAGGTTTGATGAACGCATCTGATCACTACGGGCTAGATGAGTTAAGACGAGCCTGTATGACGTATCTTCAGAACTGCGTCAATATCGATACAGTGTGTTTACTCCTTCGCTCTGCTGAGAAGTACATTCAGTACAAGTCTACCAAGTCACTTGTACAGAAGGTATGTATGAATTAGAGACAGCACTTTGATATACTGTTAACAAAACTTTTACTAACAAAGTCAATTTTCTTTAAAGTTAGAAATGAATCAAAATATGACAAGAATCAGCGTGTTGGCATTTTGCTTTCAAATTGGTTCACTCACACTGTAGTCATTTCTTAAGCAACCGCCACCCATAAATGACATTTCGTCAATTTACTATGAGAGCCAAAAGGCCAACACGCTGATTCTCATGTTACTTGTCATATTTTGATTTATTTCTAACTTTAAAGAAAATTGATTTTGTTGTGGCGGTTGCTTAGGAAATAACTACATTGTGAGTGAAGCAATTTCAAGATTAATTTTTTTTTTTTTTTTTTGCTTGACGATTCATCAAAGGCTTTGTAATGAATGACAAATTGTAGTATACGAACATTGGGCTCAATGTGCAATGAATGGATTTACCAGGACCATGTTATAAAACAGTCCTGCGAGTCATCTTTGATACGGTATGAGTATGTTTGAATGATTAAATATATATTGATACATCGATGAATACTTGAGAAAGAAAACGATTTTGAGAACACTTTCACAATTAATTTCATTTTATTTATGTATTTTGTTTAACTTTTTTTTTTTTTTTTTTTTTTTAAAGGCACTCGAGTTTGTGGACATCAACGCAGAATCGGTTTTGAGACTACCAGCCTTCACGGCGCTTCCTAATCACGTGGCAAGGCTTATTCTATCACGTGACGAGCTTCAAGCAGACGAACTTACTAAATTCCAAGCCGCACTCGCATGGAGTCGCGCGTACATGGAAAAACACCCCTCCTCCAAGCTACGTGACGTCATGGCTCCGTTCATAGACAGTATCTCGTTTCATCTGATCCCGGCGACAACCCTCATGCAGTCGGTTAAACCGACCGGTGCGGTTCCGGATCAAAAGATAATGACCGCCCTGGCTTACCAAGCTGATCCGAGCAGTATCGAACCCGGTAGCATAGTGACGACACCAGCCAGATTAAGATTATCAATGCTTAGTCTGAACGTACATGATTCGCCGACACCTACTGATAGACTATCGAGAACAGACAACTCATCGTCATCGATTAAATCCGCGACGTCGTACGCGTCGCTGAACACCTCTCGCTCCAGCGGTATCGATAAGCTCCCTTTGGACAATGAACCGGACAATGAGCCAGACAATCCTGAGCTTGGTAATCGAACTCTTGATCTCGACGACGATTTCGACCCTGAAACATGTCACAATAACAACAGTAGCGGGTATATCGAGAACGGTGATAGGGTGAACGGAGGCGATGATGATGATGAGGAGGAGGAGGATAATTCGGACGAGCGTCATGATCACGTCGATTTGATGTTTACACAGGATCGTTGTTTTAGTCCGCCATGTTTAAGTGATACCAATACGAGTTGTTCTATGTCGGTTTGTTCAGATTGGACCGATACGAGTAGTAGTGCTGGTGGAAGCTTCGGCCGTGCGGACCAGAAAGAAAGTAACTTTAAGCTTCTTGTTACGGAATAGATCTCCATCTGTTTAATAACTTGCCCGAGGATAATACTAGGTCTTATGTATACCAAAGGTTCTAGTGGATATACGATGGAGACTTCTCACCATGAGTCGACTGTCTTCTAACAATAGGGACTTTTAGATTTGCACGACGAGAACGTGGACTGCACGTGTGACATCCTTTTAAGGCAATGTGACGTCATTTTAAGGCACTGACAGTGACGTCACATTGCATTAAAAGGATGTCATACGAGCAGTCCACGTTCTCGTCGTGCAAATCTAAAAGTCCCTAATATGAAAGGTGTATAACACATGAAAAGAATCTAATCAAATTAGCTATTTGATGGTCTATCATCGTGAGATGGTAACAACTATTTATCATGTTTATTGTTTATATTATAGAATATATTCATTGCGTACTACAGGACCATTTATGCGATACAGAATGATGTATGTATTTACCATTATTACCCTAGTAAATATTTGATATTATGTGATATTTGAATGAGACGATGTAATGGACATAATATCTTGAAATGAGTTATTGCATGTTGTAAAATTGCTTGTAAATATAATCGCCACTTCCTAAGGCTTTAAAATTATTTATTTATCTTGTACAATAAGTATTCAATTATACATCTCATTGGATAGTGTAGCTTTGTTACATGTTTATGAATGTACATACCAGGGGCGGATCCAGGCGGAGGCAGGGGAGGGGGCCGAAGTGGGGGCCCAATTCGTGAGAAAATATTTAACGGCGAAACAGCCAGCCTGTCAATAAGCTCGGGGGGGGGGGGGGAGGGGGGGGGGGGTTGTTGATGTTGTCACTGTATATTTACTCAGAAGTATGACAAAGCAAGAAGCAAAACATGATATTTGAATAGACTTGTTTATTATGATTAAAGGCATCTCAATGGATAGGATCACTTATATTAGTTGTTGCTATGTGGGGCATGCTTAGAAAGCGTTTTAGTTGTGAAGGGAAATTTTTGTTCAGGAAGTGTGCATAACTTAATAGTTAACAGGTGTCAGGTCTATTGTAAATCAATGTGGATGCTACAATACTGAAATAACTAGAAAACTATATTTTGTACAAGCAACATAAGTATTTAAAATGTTATATAGCCATTCATCCATTTCAACGTCTAATTTCTCGTATCAAAAACAAAATTGGTCACCATGCTTATCAGAAGTTGTATCAGTAGTAATTGGTAACTGATTTAGGTCGTGAAGTTCAAAGTTTCAAACAGCGATACTATAGTCGTAAGGTGAGATATAGGTCATTTAGATTAGTACCGTGAAGTTTCCCTCAATGGGATACACAAAAGAAGAAGAGAGTTCTTCGAATTTCGAAAAGATAACACATTTGACTAAGGTGACACTTTCTCTGCACATCTTTGAAGAATTCAGAGTTCTTTGCAAGTTCTACGAAAACACAAAATAATGTTTGATGACCCAGAGGTGAAAGCCAAATGCAGCAGAAACAGAGGCATTATCAAACTTTATGATTAATATCTTTCAGTGAAATTGTAATATCCTGATGTCCGACCAGGAAGGGTAAAATGCCTAAAGTTATAATGTGAATAACACAATTGTTATGGTTAAAGAATATTGATTGATTGTGTTTGTTTTTGTTTTGTTTATTTCCCTGTCTTTATTATATTTGGTTTGGCATTTTATTTGACAATGACCATTACGATTGGCAGCTTTCATAATTTTAATCGCCAGCCGTAATGATTTTAGACACGGTCAAAGAACTGAATCAAAGCACAGTCAATACTTTTTTTTTAAATGGGAGACGGTGGTCAGAGAGGGGAAGAGATGGGGTGAGGGAGAGAAAAGAAGAGAGAGAGAGAGAGAAAAAAAAGAGAGAGAGAGAGAGAGAAAAAAAAGAGAGAGAGAGAGAGAGAGAGAGAGAGAGAGAAATAGAAAGACACATAAATTGACACGGGGAGAGAATGGAATAGACAACGAAAGAAATAGCAAATGAGGAATAGATACAAAGAGAGATCGAATGAGAGTAAGTGAGTGAGGGAAAGAAACAGATTTGGGGAGTCACGGATTGGTGAATTTCATATATAGAGAGAGAGAGAGAGGAGAAATAGAAAGACACATAAATTGACACGGAGAGAGAATGAGATAGACAACGAAAGAAGTAGCAAATGAGGAATAGATACAAAGAGAGATCGAATGAGAGGAAGTGAGTGAGGGAAAGATACAGATATGGGGAGTGAGAGGTTGGTAAATGTCAAATAGTGAAAGATAGAGAGAAGAAGAAGAAAGATACAAAGAAAAGGGAGACAGGGGAAGAGAATGAGAGAGAACCAGAGAAGTAAATAAGGATAAGATACAGAGGGATAGAATGGGTGGAAGAGACTGAGGGCAAGAATGATAAACATAGAGATAATATGATAGGGGAGCGAGGAAGAGTTACAGAAAGCAAGAGAGAGAGAGAGAGAGAAAGAGAAAGAGGAAACGAGGGAAAGGTACAAGGAGAAAGAGAGAAGGGTTGCGATAAAATTATCACTAGATGGCGCTATTGCACTGCTTTTTCCGTATAATTATAGGGACACTAGCTTATTATAATATTTGAAACAGTTACAGCATGGACGACCAAGAGTTATTTCTTGATAACCAAACTTTAATAGAAAATGTATTTAACAGTCAACAAAATTACATTTACAAATGATTTGTCGTATATCTGCTAATTTACTTTGATGCTGTACATTACCATGGACAAGAAAAATAAATTTCAATGAAATAAACAAAAAAATACACATACACGTGCATCATCGTAGTTGTGAATTCACCACAGAATTATCATGACCATTTGAAGGATTGTAAAATAACAAAGAAAAAATGATGTAGTAATACAATTCTGCACAATCAAATATACATGCAGTTAGATTTCGAAGCTTTTTATATCATGTACGTCGTATATGGGACTTGTTTTGTCCTCTCTTTAATTCTAAGCATTAAGTTTCAAGTTTCAAGTTTATTTATTTCACTTTATCAACGATAACATAATTGAACATAATGAACAATGGTAAGTATTATAACTAAACATAATGCAGATGATAATAGTTATAACAGAGAATACAATCATATAAATCAATCAATAAAGTGGGGGATCTACTAAAAAGCAAAGCTTGTATTCAGGGGCGGATCCAGCTTTTTATAAAGGGGGGGTTGGGGTGGTATGCGAGGGAGCGTAGCGACCGAGTCCAAGCGAGCGAAGCGAGCGAGGGGGGAGGGTGTGGGAGGGGGGTGTCCCCCCTCCCACAGTAGGGAAAATTTTTGAAAATCTGTGTGTGAAAATGGCGTTTTCTTGCGATAAGATTTAAAAAAATGGTCCCCGGATTTTTTTTTTGGGGGGGTTGCAACCCCCCCAACCCCCCCCCCCCCCCCCCTAGATCCGCCACTGGTATTATATGTAGGTCCCGGTTCATATGTTTATATAAATTAGGGTATCTAAATTAACATATTTACAAATTATGTTTACCCTGAACATTCATGGCTGATAGGGGTATTACTACCCTGACACTATGCTCCTAAATACATATAATTTATTAATACTACAAGCATCAGAATCATTAAATGCTTAAAGAATCGGATACATTCTACCGAGAAATATCTACACTTGGTGACGTACCAGGGGCCCGTTTCACAAAGCCTTTTTTCAATGACAAATGACAAAAATCAGTGACAAATCTGCTGATAACCAATCAGAAGCAAGGATTTCAGTAGCTTATAACAAAAACCGTCATTAATTCACTGATGACAAGTTTTGTGAAATGGGACCCTGGTAATATCCAATTACAAGTACTTTAGAAATACATGTACTGTGAAACCTGTATATAAAGACCGCTCAAGGGAGACAAGAAACGGTGGTTTTCAAAAGCAGGTGGTCTTTATAATATGTGCAGGTTTTTTCTTTTAAAGGCACACTGTCCTACTTGTAGCTACTTGCTCCCTCTGTATAGAAAACTTCCCAAATCGGTGCCTGTTGGTCCCCCATGATCCTCTTTTTCTTATGTTAAATGAGAGCTGAGTTAATGAGATAGCCACCTGTCACACTGACCTCGCTGGCTCTCTGGGTGGTCTAATCCCTTCTAGCTGCAGTAGTAAAGCCTCCCTTTAACAAGTCTCAATGAGAAGCCATTTCAAAGGGAAACAATTATTCTTTATAAACAGATAGTCTTCTATATACAGGTAGTCGCTAAAGCAAGTTTGACTAATCTTTTTTAGAGTAAGGAACTCTTGTCAGTTTTTGCATTTTGTTTTGTACCTGTTGCACATGACGGTGTGTTCAGTTATGACGCGGTCAACCTTCGAAAAACAAAAACAAAAACAACCAATTTCCCCCCCCCCCCAAAAAAAAAAATATATATATATATAAATAAATAAATAAATAAATAAATAAATAAATAAATAAATAAATAAAAATAATAATAAGCCGCCGTGGTTTTTTACGTGTTAATGAATGACAACTAAGCGCAACAAAGGTTTTTTTTTCAGCATTCCTTTTTTTTGTCGTGTAGATGCATTAAATCATATCAGTCTTCCTTTAAAACCAAGGAAAAAAATTTGATTTGTGATTTGAATGTACACCAAATTCATTTGTATGCCTACGCCTGTATTTTTCAATTCAATTATAGAATTTGTTTACCCAAATCCCCATATGTCTTGCTAACTTAATACCCATCATTAGTATGTTCTCCTTTTATTGTTTGTGTACCTATTATGTTATGGTTGTCAGGATTGCATGTATATTTGCAATCTATAAAATATTTTGCAATTCGCCCCTTGGCCGCGATGAATTTTATTTGTAAACCATTTCAATTGAATTCAACCATGGAGCTCTAAACTGCTACCCCCCTTGATTTAAAACCCCGCTGCACCATACTTATAGTTACTTGCGCCCTCTATATTGCAAACAATGCCTAATATGTGACCATTCGTTCCCCATGATCTCCTTTTTCTTACGCTAATTGAGAGCTGATTTTATGAGATAACCAACCACCTGTCAGTGACCATGCAGGGAGGTTTAATCCCTCCTGGCCAAACTAGTGCAGTGGGGATTTAAAGGGGATACGACATCACATTACATGTGGGACACACACAGTAATCACAGACACATTGGTCCCCCATGATCCTCTATTTCCTATGCTAATTGAGAGCTGATTTTATGAGATAACCAACCACCTGTCAGTGACCATGCAGGGAGGTTTAATCCCTCCTGGCCAAACTAGTGCAGTGGGGCTTTAAAGAGGATACGACATCACATTACATGTGGGACACACACAGTATTCGCAGACACAGCATTCCAATCCCGTGCAGCAATAGACAGACCCTGTTAGTGCTGTGATGAACGCCAGAAGGTTGATAAATGCCATTCCACAAACGATGCTCAATATGACTGATCCGTCAGCCTGAGATACGAAGAGCTAGAAACAAAGAAAGAAATGAAAAAGTAGAAATAATAATATTAATATTTATTAGTAGTAATACTAATACTACCAGGCGCGGATCCAGGATTTTCCAATAGGGGGGGCCGGAAATTCGAAAATCGCGCAGACCGTTATTTCAACTTACCAATACTGACAAGGTGATATTAGAAGCACTGTACTTAGTGTACTGGTACCTACAAGCGGGCACAATTTTTGAAAGGGGACATGCTCACGTCACGTCTCTTGTCCGATATTAACATTCCCCGTTTTCATGTTATGCTCGCGCGCAATTTTTTTGACATTTCCATCAGTGGGAGCTGAAGCCTCTTGCCCCAATATCTATTTCCTGGTTTCATAATTTAGCGAGCGAGCGGAAATTTGAGCATATGTATGTTGTGAAAGTGTTATTTGTCACCAAAATATACGAGATAAGATATAAAAAAAATGCATATTGGTAATTTTTAAATTTTCGGGGAAAGAGAGGCTGCAACCCCATCCCGCATTAACTGCAGGTGTTTTGAAATGAAATCAGACTCCCCCAAAAATTATTAACCAAAACGCACGAATCCAGTTTCAAAAATCCAAAAAATGTCAGCTTCAGAGGTGGGCACATCCCCCTCAGACTCCCTCTAAAAGTATTAACCGAATCGCACGAATCCAGTTAAAAAATTCAGCTTCAGAGATAGAGAGGACATCCCGATTCTACCGGCCCGCCCCCCCCCCCCCCCCGTCTAGCCTCCCAAACCGGTAAAAAAAAAAAAAAAAGGATAGTAACGTAAATTCTACCTTTAAAAAAAAAAATAATAAAAACGGCCCCCCCCTGACCTGCCAGTGACACAAATGCGGCATCAAAATATTTGTGCTTCTCTGACCGTAATTAAATGCCTAAAACCCCTGAGCTTCCTGGGGCTCCGCCCCCTGAACCCCCCTACACAAATTTACGCTCGTTACGCTCTACCTGATCGTAAATACTTTAGCCCCCCCCCCCCCCCACTTTGATAAACGTTCCGCGGGGCCTGTGTATATATATACGCATACAACACTGATCTTTATGATGTCTTTAACGTGACATATCTTCTTCTCCCCTTGCAAACGAGAAAGAAAACAAGGTCATTAAAAGGGATTAAGCGACAAATAATGATTGTGATTCAAATTGATGCGAATATTTGTTTGAATAAGCACTGCTATTCACCAAAATCTTCTTTGTAAAAACAACTTTTACAAATCTCAGCCATGCTTACTGAGTTGAGACGTTCCATTCAATTTAAAATACTCATTAAAGAATACACTTCTCCTAATCTGAAAATGATCTTACAACACAGTGGCAGAATTGCATGGCTGAGATTTGTAAAAGTCGTTTTTACAAAGAAGATTCTGCTGAAAAGCATTGCTTATTCAAAAAAATTCTTGCATCAATTTGGATCACAATGATCATTTTGTCGCATGATCCTTTTATCAAATAACCTTGTTTTCTTTTTTATTTGCAGGGGGAGAAGAAGCTATGTCACGGTAAGAAATCATAAAGATCAGTTGTATTATGCGTATATACCTATGATAACAGAACAAAATGTTGATTATCAGAATGTCATTTTGGAATACCTCCGGTCTATACAAATACCCGATCTTACTGTGCCGATACCACATTGTCTTTAGCCCGTATCCGTATTAGTATGAGCCAATATAAAGTTATTATTCTTTATTCAGTTCAGTATAATGCTTTTCCTCAAAAATAGTTTCGCTATTTATTTGGTAGACACGCTAAGAAATGGTTTCAAATGTACATTACACAAACCCTGAACCATTGCATAATGATGGTGGTTCTCTCTCTCTCTCTCTATTTATTTTTAATCATGCATTATCAACTACATATAAAGCAGCAACAAAAAACTTAGGGTTATCTGGGATAGGTGAAAGGCGCTCGGGGGCGTCACTAGACCTTTTTCAGTGGGGGGGGGGGGGGTGTAGAGGCCAACGATTACCGACAAAACTAGCCACCAATTACCGACAAAATTAAATGTCCAAATATCTACAAATTCAACCCTATTAACCCGGGGCCGAAGGCTAAATTGTGTTTCCTATGGACTATCTATAATAGTTACTTGCGTATGCACAAATGGTCATTTTCCTCGACGACATAAATATACGAATTATTTCATCAACTTGGTCAGCATCATTTTAGGGAGGGGCGGTAGTGAACAAGCGAATCACATAAAGAGCGCGCAAAGCGCGCTCATTAGGGGGTGTGGGTGATAGGCCTCCCGCTCGAAGCGCGGAAGCTTAGACGTTTCCTTAAATTATTAGGAAAAGAAGATTTATTGTACGGTTCTCGACTGTTAATCTTTGTCTGAATGAAGTTCACCCCCCTCCCGCGCGAAGCTTGGACGTTTTGGCGTTTCATTCAACTATTAGAGAAAGTAGACGATTCGTTGAACCGTGCTCGACTCCTAATCCTTGTCTGAATTCAGTTTCTCCCCCTCCCGCGCGAAGCGCGGATGCTTAGACGTTTCATTAAATTATGAGAAAAAGCAGAAGATTCGGTGTACCGTGCTCGACTCTTAATCCTTGTCTAAATGAATTTTCCCCCTATCGCGCGAAGCGCGGTAGTTTTGACGGTTCATTAAATTATTAGAGAAAGAAGACGATTCGTTGTACCGTTTTCGACTCTTAATGATAAGCCCTAATGATTGTCTGAATTCAGTTTCCCCCTTTAGCGCGAAGCGCGGAAGCTTTGACGTTTCCTTCAATTATTAGAGAAAGCAGACGATTCGTTGTACCGTTTTCGACTCTTAATGAGCCCTATTTGTCTGAATTTAGTTTCCCCCTTCCCGCGCGAAGCGCGAAGCGCGAAAAGCTTAGACGTTTGATTTAATTAGTATAGAAAGAAGACGATTCGTTGCACCGTTTACGACTCTTAAGCCCTATTTGTCTGAATTTAGTTTCCCCCTTCCCGCGCGAAGCGCGAAAAGCTTAGACGTTTGATTTAAATAGTATAGAAAGAAGACGATTCGTTGCACCGTTTACGACTCTTAAGCCCTATTTATCTGAATTCAGTTTCTTCCTCTCGCGCGAAGCGCGGAAGCTTTGACGTTTCCTTAAGTTATTAGAGAAAGCAGACGATTCGTTGTACCGTTTTCGACTCTTAATACGCCCTATTTGTCTGAATTCAGCTTCTCCCTCTTGCGCGAATCGCGGAAGCTTAGACGTTTCCTTAAATTATTAGAGAAAGAAGACGATTCGTTGTACCGTTCTCGACTCGTCTAAATGAAGTTTTCCCCTCCCGCGCGAAGCGCTGAATTTTTAGCGTTTCATCAAAATATAGAGAAAGGAAGACCATTCGTCGTACCGTTGTTGACTCTTAATCCTTATTTGAATTTAGTTCTCCGAAAATGTTAAACCCTTGATTTCTTTAGTTGATATTAAAGGAAAGTGAAACTTCGAGAAAATTGTAATTGTAGTCACTCTCGAATTCGTCACAGCGGATAAAAAGTCACAGTTCGTAGGGAAAAAAAACTTGTCGGCCGACCGACAATATACATCTCACCGACTTCAAATTTCTGCATTGATATAGTACACCAGGATCAAGCAAGAATACCGACACAGCTGACCCGACACAGCAACATATTTACCCGTGTCTTTCTTGCTCACTCGACGAGACGACTCCACCCAACAACCCCTCCTCTCTCTTTTACTCCCACTCCTCCTCTCGCAGGCTCTTACCTCCTCTCTCTCTCCTCTCTTTCATCCCCCGTTTCTTTTGTTTCCCTTTTCTCTTTTTTTTTTTTTTTTTCCTTTTCTTTCTTTTCTTTCTTTTCCTTTCTTTCCTTTCCTCCCTCTTTTTATTTTTTCTCTTTCTTTCTTCTCTTTTCTTTCATTTCTTTTCCTTTCTTTCCTTTCCTTTTTTTCCCTTTCCCTCTCTTTTTTCCCTCCCCCTTTTCTCTTTTTTCCCGACGGCAGCGCAATTTTACCGACAATATCCTGACAGGTGGGGGGGTGTCGCACCCCTACCCCCCCTTTGGAGACGCCCCTGACGGCGCTTCACCTGCCCCCACCCCCTCGAAGAAAAAATAAAGAACAAATTAGTGGTCCTCCTCTCCAGCATCCTCCCGCTTTAATATTCACCGGCCGGCTGAGTCGGCGCAAAAATGTTCCCCCAAAACAAATATATGTGCTCCTATCCACGCCCCTCCCCCCCCCCCCCCCCACCCCCCGCTCATTCGCCGTTCGCCGGCTGGCTGATTCGCCGCTAAATATTTTCTCAAGATTTGCCCCCCCCCCCCCCCCCCCTCTTGCCGCCGGCTGGATCCGCCCCTGAATACATACACATATTGTTTTTTTTAACCAAGAAGGTGCACCATGGTAATACATTAAAACAAACACATCAACATATTACCTAGACAACTCATCACCATAGCCATTGTAAAACCATATATTAATGATACATGTAAAATATAGATTGAAGCAATTCTCGTCAATTGGCTGTATCCTGAGTGTGATTTATATAATGGATTTTGAGTAACATTTGCATCTACCTGTAGTTGAAGAATAGATACAGTGTATAACATCAATTAAGTTGGAGTTCAATTGGAAGGAAGTAACAAGAAATATTATAGCAAGGGAGACTGGGAGATGAGGAAAGCAAGAAGTTAGAAATTGAGAGATGACTCGCGAGATAGGCTTGCATTAATGAATCCTTTATATAATGTTGTCTTGAGAGAAAGTAGACGATTTTTTTAAAATTGGAGATTAGTGCAAGTATTAGAAATATCGGAAATAGAATTAATGAGAAAGTTGTTTTTTATCGAGATCAATACATAGGGGGGGGCACCATCAAAATAGGGCACTTTCTGGAATATAAGGTGCACCTACAAAGGGAAACATCAAACATCTACAATATTTAGGCATTGATAGACGTACCAGGGGTGGACGTACGCGTAACGCATGTCACACACAGAAAAATTAGAAGAAAAGAGAGAATAATGTTATATAAAAATAAGAAGATAACAAAAAAGGAGAGAGACAGAGAGAGGGAGAGAGAGAGAGAGAGAGAGAAAAAAAAAAGGAAGAACATGAAACTTAACTTTACACTTACGCCTACAGATTACATTTCCGACTGAGTTGGCTCGACATGTGCTTAAGAAGTCTGCGGACGAAAGTACAACAATACGAAAAAAAAAGTTATATGAAATTGTCTTTAAGAGAGAAAGAGAGGTTATTTCTAAAAATGAAATGAAAGGGGCTATATGACTCTCAAGGAGGAAATTACAATTTCTATCGCTCATGACGACTATTTTGAATTTCCTAATTTTTTTAAAAGTTCAAGAACTTCCTGGGGCTCCGCCCCATGCAAGACTCCCGGCAACAGCAAAATTTTTACACAATTTCTTGCTGTCTGCTGCCTCGAGATCACTGGAGCGAAGAAAGGTAACATATAGCAACAATCCCTATTCAGTGAAGGATTTATCCCTTTTATTATTAAAGACTCACGGCAAAGGCTCTCCCCCTGCAAAATTGGAGAGAGTTTTATGTAGTTTAAGCTTCTAACAACCACTCCCGTGGACCTTTTATTATTTACACAAAGGTAAAAGTGTATAGCAAGAATCCCTATTCAGTGAAGGATTCATCCTTTTTATGCAGATGCTTCTTCTACCATTCTTGACCAGAAGTGCGTTTCAAACTCAATGATGTGGGCATCATCCCATTGAATGTTGTGTCCAGTGTTAAGGGTTTGTTTTGCTACTTGCTGCCTAATCTGAGGGCTCTGTTGTGCTCTTTAAAAAGAGGACACAATAGGGGCAGCGCAATTTAAATATCAAGGAATGTATTAGAGTTTATTTCTAAAATGAAATGAAAGGGCTATTCGACTTTCAAGAGCGATAAAAACTCTAATCCATCCTTTGAAATTTATATTGCACTTCCCCCAATTCAGTGTGCTATTTTCAAAGAGCACAAAAAGGCTTCAGATTGAAGATCCCATCTCATAAAATTGTCTATAAGAGAGAAAGAGAGTTTATTACGAGAGAAAAAATGAAATGAAAGGGCTTTTTGACAAGAGCCCTTTCATTTCATTTTAGAAAAAACCTCTCTTCCTCTCTTATAGACAATTTTCTCTCTTGAAAGTCAAATAGCCCTTTCATTTCATTTTAGAAATAACCGAATTTCTCTCCTAAAGACAATTTCTCTCTTGAAAAGGCTCTGCCAGGCCCCTCAAGCTCTGCCATGTTGTATGCGTACGCGCCTGCATGTGCATCCCTTCCTCCTTATTCCCTTATCCATCGTTACCGTCACTACCATTTGAGTAGGGCCGGCCCGCCCCCACTTCAATAACGGCTCCCAAGCCATCGAGAATGACCCCAGAATTTATAGATGACCATTCTGCCGTTCTTTGGAGGGGCCGGGCGCGGCCTTTTCAGAAGCATGCTAAGATTTTTTGAAAATAACCATAATTCCGACTCAGTTTCGCATAAGCTAAAAATAAGAATACGGCCAGTCACCCCTCCCCCCTCAATGCATCCGCCTTCACGCACCCCCCCCCCCCCCCCCCCTCCCCTTGTCTTTCCCTTATTCGTCGTTACTGTCACTAATTTTTAGTGCCATTTCGGTGTCTTTCTTTCTCCCCGGCTCCTCTCTTCTTTTTCTTTCCTCTTTTTTTTGGAACTCTCTCTCTTTTCTTTTCCTTTTTCTTCTCTTTTCTTTTATCTTCTCCTTTTTTTCCTTTTTTTTCCTTCTTTTCTTCCGGCTCTTTTTTCCTTCTCAACTTTTTTTTCGCCGCCAATAGGGGGGGCCGCGGCCGTTTCGGCCCACCCCTGGATCCGCCACTGACTACTACTAATAGTAGTAACGATAGTTATAATCATAATAATGATAATAATGTTAATATTATTATTAACAATAATAATAATGATAATAATGTTAATGATAATTACTTAGAATAAAAATAAAAGCTCTAATAATAACAATGATAATACTGCTACTACTACCGCTACTACTACTGCTACTTCTACGACAACTACTACTATTACTACTACTACTGATACTGCTTATGATAGTAATAATAATAATAATACTCATAATGATAATAATAACAAATTAGTTTACACAGATGGTTTTATTTTATTTTATTTATTTTTTCACTCAATATCCAAAAAATTACAATTACCTATGTAAGCGATACAGTATTACAATATATGATAGACCAAATGAATTATACAAGTTTCGATAGAAAATAAGTTTACAGAGTACATTTTAGTTTGAGAATTAGACAAAATATTTGAAATTGCTTGATTTAACTGACAGGAAAAATGCAAAAATGCGAGCCAGCCTTATCAGCATCAAAGCTGCTCTTCCCGAAGGCTCTAAATAATTTGTATTACCCTAGCCACTGGCGTACTGATGAAGGGAGGGGTTAGGGGGGAGGGCAGTCCCCCCCCCCCCCCAATAAAATACAAACGTGGTCAATTTCGAATTCGATACAAGTGATTTACAAATTTTGCTGAAATGACATGATTTTCCGGGGGGGGGGGTCGCACTTTCTGTTAAATTATACTCTTTTTTTCCTTCTTTCTGCCCCCCCCCCCCCCATTTTTTGTGTTGCTCATTATGCCACTGACCTCAGAGATTCCAGAGAAGCTAGGGAGGTATTCATTCTCCTCTCCGGGTAGTACCTGGCCGGCTGAGACGGATTCAGGATTCAGTACCTGGTATATTTGTGATGAATAATACACCAAGCATCCCAGGGCCATCAAAGTTGATATGATGCAAGCAGACATGGTGATCCCAATCTACGTAGATAAAATAATAATAAGGGCCATATTTTTGTCTTATTTGTATTTCCATAAGCCGTTTTTCTTGACTGCTATGTAAAATCAGGATTTAAATTGACAAATCACGAAAAACAATTTTTTATATATATATATATATATATATATGTTTATTTATTTTTAATTAAAAAAAATTAATAAAAAAAATAAAAAAAGATAAACAAAAGAATTTACGTAATTTAAAAAAATTAATTAAAAAAGACAAAATAAAAATATTTATTTTACAAAATTATTTACGTCCAGTGCGAGGAATAACATAGTAAACAGAGGAAGTTTTAATCAAAAATCCGAGAACGGATATTGATAATCGATGGATATTTGTAATGATAATTAAATCAAAGTTTGGCAAATCATTTGATTTTGAACTACTGTCGATTTGTATATGCAGTATTCAAACTACAATTCGATTTCTCCGTGAAAAGTATTGTCGATACTTCAATCATATTTTTCTTATTTTTTTACAAACACATGCAAATTCACTTTCTTAGCATCTTTTCTTTTCTTTTTTGTTCTTTACTTTTTGGTTTAGGTTTTGTTTTCTTTACTTTTACATGTAGCAATCTCAGGTTTTAAATAACTAAATTCGTTCAGGAAAATGAAGAAATGATACATGGAATATAAAACAACAAGGTCTTTTAAAATTAGTTTTACATACCATGCACTTATTTTTACACATCGATGACAAGGCGAGAATAGCCGTCAGTAGGAAGACCTGAAAATACAAACACAATTAAGCAAAATTAATGAAACAGAAAAGCTAGAGAGCTAATGAACATATGCCCTCTAGTCAGTATAAATCATTATCAAGCCATTGTCCTCACAATCCTGATCTGTGGTGCTCACTGGCGTACTGATGGGGGTGGGGGGGGGGGGCTTAGGGGGCAATTCAAACGTGCTTTATTTCTAATTCGATACCAGTGATTTACAAATGTTGCTGAAATAACATGATTTCCAGGGGGGGGGGGGGTTCTCACTTTTATGTAAATCATACTATTGGAAAATGTAGCAAAAGTCTCATTTCTTTCAAGTACATAAAGCCCATATGACTGGCAAAACCGTTTTTTTGTGTCTTATACACATAGCTCAGTGACTGCGCCTATGACCCATGTTGCGCGTACTAGTTGCCATTCATTTACGTGTTCAAAAAACTTACGGCCATTTCGGTGAATTGAAGACCTGTCGCCTTAACTTGATAGCCTGTAGAGACTACACCACAAACCCCAGCGCCTACAGCGCAGAGTATGAGCATAACCCCGGTTGTGATAGCTCCACACACATTGTACTTCTCCGAAATAGCCTAGATTTATAGTAAAGATAATGGAATACAAACTAAGTGAATAAATAAGCCAAAAAGTAGATTAATTAATACATAGATGAATGAATAAATGTAAGAATGTGAACAATAAAAGATTGTAACAATGTCAAATTTTACCTCTTCAGGTTAAATTAAATGAGAGTCTAACTTAAGGAAAACAAGTTAATAATACAGCAAAAAAAAACATTGAATTTGTTTTCCCCAAATATTTTCCAAACATTTTTTTTGCAATGAAACTTCCCAAACGAGTCGAAATTTATAACAAAGAAAATGAAAGCCACAGCAAAAAGAAAAGAAAAAAAAAGGATAAATAAATGAATTGAATTTGTTGGTGTAAAATTGACAAAATTTAAGCGTCTCCGAGTTTTATTGTCGAGACAGATTGTGTCAAATCGTGTCCCATCGTAATTTTCATTTCTAGCTATATCGTGTCATCGAATGTATTATCAAATTATTCGTAAGATGATTTAATTCTTTCTGTTGTATTCACTTCACGTGCCCCTTCCCGAACTTGTTTCCTCCGTGTGTTTCCTTTCTTCTGTCTTTACCCTAGACACTGCTGTGGATCATTGTTCCATCTACTTCGAGATTTTCATGTTCATTTTTTCTTCTAGCTAACAGCTGATCGCACGTGAAGCGTTCGTGCATTAAAAAAAAACTAGCGCCGGAAACCGGGAAAATAGGATATCGACATGCATGCCGGGATCGAGAAATCATCCCGAGTTTTCGGGCTAGTGAGCACGGAGCACAAATGGCGAGCTATTTTGCAAACTAGCCCAAGATGTCTAAGGAACATTTTCGGAACAAATAGCCCGCTATTTGTGTCTTCACCTGCCAAATAGTGCGCTATTTCGTGATCTGGCTAATTTCCCGGATCAGAAAAAGCGGGTTATTTGACCAACTCGGGCTGACGAAAACAGGCCTGACATGTGAATAACGTACTGTTGTTTTGAATTCACCATTTATTGATTTTGCTTTTGCCGAATGAATAACAATTATAACGATGATTAAACAAAAATGCACGTCCTGCGAGTAACATTTATGTTCGTAATTCATGTTCCCGTTTCATGGCATACTGTGATGGGAAAAAGACTCACCGTGGCCGGGGCTCTTGGCTGTACGATTGTTATAGTCTCCATTATGAAATAAGCAGTCTCCACCTGTGCATAAAATATAACATAATAATAACAGTAATAATAATACATCTGATAAATTACCGGGCTAGTATTTTTAATCAATCTCAAACTTGGTTTATTAGCAGAATAAGAAACAAAAGGCATATACATGAAAAATTATCCAAATATTTTTTCATTTCATTTCTTCTTTATGTCATAAACCATGATAAACAGCATACATCGGCGTATCTACCGGAGAACGTGACGCCTTCCACCTCACTAGTCGAATGACGGAAAAGGAGAAAAACTATAATTTACATTTTAAAAGGCGAGAAAAGAGTTTAAAGGATGGGAGAATTTTTGAAAAGAAATAGAAAAGATTGATTCACCTTGTGAATTCGCATTGTATGTTATTATGAACGGTGCCAAATAACAAAAATACTTATAAACAATGATGATGGGTTTGTTCAGCGCTTAAAACATCGACGATGTCTCTAAACGCAGATATATTATTACCCCGGTCATCGGATTCAAGCTTTCCCGCATTTCAATGTATGCAAATTCTCCACTCCCGGGGGCTTTCCAGTCATGCACCGGTTAAAAGACGCTCACAATGCTGATCAAGTTACAAATATTTCGCATTCTATCAGGATGCACCTCGTTTGGTTTAGATTAGAAGTTTAAATCTGAAATTGTTTTCTAAGTAAACAGAAAAAGCATTAGTCAGAATTATATCAGATTAAATTGAATTACATTACAAGGAATTTAAATGGAATGAAACTCAATCAAATCAAATCAAATACAAAATAGATTATTTGTGCAACCCCTGTAAACGTCCTCCTGAACGTTTAACAAGCAAGCGGTCCAAAAAAAATAAACATAATACTTACTTCTCAACACTTCTTTGGCATGAGATTTCCCTCCAGGATAAAGATAACAATGATAAAGAAAACACCTTCGAATTCTAAAATGACCTCACGTGCTGGTACATACACAAAATGTGTTGCGTTTCATCTCGAGGCTAACTAATATAAAAATAAACAATGATATTGTCGAGCCTTTATAGGAATGTATAGGAACGCCGCCCAAATGTGGCACGGAGAAGATTCAATTGACCAATCAAAATAAATGAACACAAAATTAGGATGATTGGAAGTGAATGTTAGCCAATCAGGTGTCTTGAACAGAAACTCGTGTAAGACGGTTATTAATTTGCATTTGAGGGGGCCTTACTTGTATATCGTACAGTTCATCACACCCACATTTCTTTTTATAACCATGACAAATCTATCTTTTTGTTGTCGTATAGCATTAAAGAATGAGGAAAAATTTCGAAGAAAACCCTTGGTTTCAGTTTGTTTTAATATTACTGAGTAGTGTTTAGGGTTCATTAAAGGAAAGAGTTTCAGTTTGGGATCTGATTACACCCAGTTTTCAAAACAGGAAATAATTGCAAAAGATTCATGCCAAGGCTTTCTTTGAGACCACTCCGCGAATTACATATTTTAATTTTTATGATTAGATTCTTACTCTATATTGACGGAAAGAATATTTCATGGCTTGGTAATGTGCCCCATGGATAACGGCAGTGCCTTTCTCTACAATCTGCGCGATCGCTCGACTGAACCGAATTAAAAAAAATAACAAAAATCTGCTATGCATGTTGCCTGGAGGTCCTGTTCAAATCTATATCCTCTTACACTTGTTATTTGTTTGTGCTAGAATCTAGTTCAAAATCATTTTCTTAATATTTAAGTGCCTGAAAGGATGTGCCTTTATTTTTTATATTTTTTATTAAACTGCTAAGTCCAAGTCTTCCCAAGTCCTCCTTAATATTCCTCGATTTAATACACAAGTTAATGAATCAAGCTTTTTCGGCAAAGCTTTAGAATGAATTATTAATAATAATAATACTCAGTTTTTATATAGCGGTTCAAGTCCCGCCGCGGCACTAATTTCCTTTGGCAAGACATTGATCTACACTTGCCACACTCAACCCAGGTGAGGTAAATGGGTACCTGGTAGGATTATTCCTTGAAATGCACTGTACGCCGATATCGGTAGCCGGAGCTAAAGCTAGGGTAATAATTTCCAAAGCTCATTCCGAAGCGCATAGAGACTAAGTATTATGCGCTATACTAGAACAGACTATTATTATTATTATTATATCCTAAATTGTGATATTGTTCACAACTTAAATGCGTCATAAAATGCTGCTTTTTAAGAGCAATTTCAATGTTAACTCATGCTTACGGAAATTTTCTGAGTGTATCTTAGTCTTCTCAATGTCTTCTTTCTTTTGTATTCCTTTTCTCCATCAAAGCACATAGGAACATGTTTGTGATATGTGTTTGTATTATTTTTATTATTAGAAGTAGTAGTAGTAGCAGTAGTAGTAGTTGTAGTAGTAGTAGTGGTAGTAGTAGTAGTAGTAAAAGTAGTAATAGAAGTAGGAAAAGTAGTAGAAATATTAGAAGTAGTAGTAATATCATTATCATCATTATTATTATTACTACTTCTACTATTATCATCATTATTATTATTAGCTGTAGTAGTAGTAGTAAAAGAAGTAGTAGTATAAGTTGTAGTATAATAGTAGGCCCTATACTATTATTATTATCATAATTTCGATAATTATTGTTATTATTAGTAGTAGTATCATTACTACTACTACTACTACTACTACTACTACCACTACTACAACTCCTACTACTTCTACTATTACTTCTACTACTACTACTACTACTACTACTACTACTACTACTACTACTACTACTATTACTACTACTACTACTAGTACTACTACTACTACTACTACTACTACTACTACTGCTGCTGCTGCTGCTGCTTCTACTACTGATACTACCATTATTATTATTATTATTATCAGTAGTAGTTATAGCAGTAGTAGAGGTAGTAGTAATATTATAAGTAGAAGTAGTACATTGTATTACTACATGTATTATTATTGTTATTATTACTACTACTAATACTACTACTACCACTACTACTACTACTACTACTACTACTACTACTCCTACTTCTACTTCTTCTACTACTACTAATACTATTACTATTATCATCATTATTATTATTGTTATTATCATCATTATTATCAGTAGTAGTAGTAATATTAGTAGTAGAAGAAGTAGTAGTAAATCATTAGTAGTATTATTATCATTATTATAATTATTATTTTTATCAATATCATAACTATAATGTCACAGAGTTGAAAGCTGAAACCTGAAGGTTTCAACATTGCAGGTAATGATCGACTCGGTGTATTCAAATGTATTCAAAATCGAACCCCTAAAATCCGAATATATTATTGTGTACATTTACTGAAAATGAATAAAAAGTATATATTTCGAAATAATTCGTCCTTGTTTTCACGAAGTGACGGTAGTGAGGAAAATCGTAACGCAAAGTGAATGCAATTTTTTTTCACTACCGTCACTTCGTGAAAACAGCGACGAATTATTGTATTTTGTTATTTACTTACCATAATATACAAGAATAAACATGGGATAACAAAATACTTAGTTTGTTTTTAAAGCATAAAAACCTTAAGCAATAAACATACAGGTAAAGGGAAATATGAAACGTGAAATATGGACAACCAAACACATTCATTATTAAAACAAAATAGAAATTAAGTTTTGAAATCGTTTCTTTTCTTATTTGATATGTATGATTAACAATAGTTATTAAATGTATTTGCAATACGGCTTAGTCGAAAGCATGCTGTTCATTTTAATGATTTCAAGTTGAACTAAATCCAACTAATTTCACTAAGAGAGAAAAAAATACTATTATCAAATCCCAGCCCTTTACATATCACTTGATCTCGCGGATGTAATTATATTATATATTTCTTTTCTATTATTTAAGGAAATGAAAGAAAATTAATGGCTTTTCGGTTTCATTTGTTTTACGATAATGGTTGTATTTGTTTCGATTTTTGAGTAAAGATATTCTTTCGGTAGATCATCTTACTAAGTAAAGCTTCTAAAAAAAAACATTTCTTTCTTCATTCATATAAAAGGTAAAACACGTAAATATAGGGATATAATTTTTAACGTTAATTTCACTTTCAAAATCTATATCTAAAAAGTATTAATCAAGCTTGCAAAGCAATGGAGACACAATGACCCAGGAAAAACACAAAACCATTGGTTGTTGAAGAGCATAACAAATTAGTAAATAAAGAGATTACTGCAGACTCCGCCTGTTTGCTTGAAAGTAATGATTTGCAAAATATTGATGGCAAACTTTCTATCCAAAAAGTTAAAATGATCAAGAAACATCGAGAACGCAATCTCTTGTTTCTAATAATGCATGTCATCATAAATATAACAACAGCAATATTAATAACATTATTGTTAATTATAACAACAACAACAATAATGACAACGATAATGATAATAAATAATAATAATAACAATAATTTAAAAACACTTTCCGATGAAAATACAACTTTATTTCAATGGAAAGCTGAACAAACGTAGAATACAAATTTAAGGGAATTCTATATATACTCCCTTTCAGTATTGCACGAAAGCGAATTAAAACTTTATTTTCCGCACCTTTCGAAATTACGGGTCAAAAGGGGTCAACTTTGCCGCAGTTACAGTGACGACATAATGGCTCGAATTCGCAAAGAAGATTTGTCGACATATCTAGTTTTATGTGCGTCATACGACGCGTTCCGACGCGTTTCAGACCAAGGTTTCTAGGTGTGAATGCGGCGAAACGCGTCATATGACGCACATAAACCTAGGTGTGTCGACAAACCTTCTTTGCGAATTCGGGCAAATATGCACCCGATCGGCTCGCCTATATAGCTGAGGCGATGAGCCGTGCTTAATGCAAAGTGATTGTGAACATGCGTATTTCCACATACGATGATGTCATTATTAGGTCAACAACTCCCGATTTTCAAAGCCTTAAATTTCGAGTTCTCAGAGAGCTGTAACTCCTCTGACAGGCACTATAAAGTAGCATATAATTTGTATTATTGTAATCTGTGGATTGTAAGCTTTCCTTTGATATATAATTCATCTACATAATTTTTCACTTTCGACAGGGTATTTAACAAAAAAAGCAAGGCATGCCAATCTGGACCACCCGGGACAGTGTATTTCCAATTGGCTTGATTTGGGATAAATGCTGAATTTTGAGAGTGTCAAGGAATTTGGAACCACTTCTATCTTTTCTGAGGTGGAATGTTGCAGGTCGATCGGCGGTCGCGATTGGAAGCGAGACGGACAAAGCCGAACCTATATGCCTGAATTCACAAATCAAGTTAAACGCGTCGAAACGCGTCATGTGACGCACATAAACCTAGGTTTGTCGACAAACCTCCTTTGTGAATTCGGGCCTATACTGTTCAAACTTTCACTTTGAGAACGAAACTGAAACTACACAGGCGGATATGCAGGTAAGCTGTGACCGATATCTTTCTCTTCGGTTGAAATATAGGATTTTATGAACAAATTATATCGCTATTGTTAATTGGTACTATTCTTTGTTCCAATCGGCAATATTGGCACACCAGACACTGTGACAATCGGCTAATGTGGCATATAAAAAGGTTAATAAAAACTCTAAAAGCTTTCATAGTTTGTAATTCGCACATGGTACAGATAGTGGCCTCGAAAATCCGCATTTTAGAATAATCACTGCCAAAGTCATGGAGGAGCCTTTATATGCTACTTTAGTGCCTGTCAGACAAACAGCTCTCTGAGAACTCGAAATTTAAAGCTATCTCTCATTAGCCAGTTCATGGTTGCAGTCTGAGCATGACCAGATAAAGGTCATTGCAGACCAATACACGGAGAAAAAATACTGGATACGTGCTCATGAAAGTTATGTAATCATTATTCATTTATGCACGAGCAGTGCACTCCATGATACATAGATGGAAGTAATCTTTGAAAAGGGGAAACGAAGGCTATAGCTAGATCGAGTGGTGAAGTGTGACGTCATCAAAAATCTATTTTTAGAATTTCTCAAAAAATTTTCTTCATTTTCTAAAAGAGCATAGCAAATAATGTCCAAATGTCGAAAACCAGTTTAAAAAGTTGAATATTGGCTGAGATATGACCATCTGAATGAAAAGATTTCCTATAGGAGCTCAGTGTCTTATATTGCTCTGGCTCATAACTTTATGAACCAGACCAATATTTATGATAACCCATACCGTTGGATGACGATTGCAGGGAGGTTAGACTAAACTCACCTCCCTGATTAGTGTGAAGTTTGCTAGTGAGAACATTAAGATAATTAACAATTTAACGTGATTTATCTGAAGATTTTTTATTCATCTTACTGGCCTGCATTGGTCTACTGTGTATACACTTGTACCCGAATGGGCCATTGCACTCCGACTAGAGGGAAGTCAGTAGAAGCAGTGGCAGAGGGAAGGAGTTCGATTTCGTCTACGGTGTTATGCCATGCCTCTGCTGTTGTAGTCTACCGTAATTTTGGATTTTTCTAACTAGGTGAGTTTCATTTCTAATTCTAGCTTGTAAGTGTTAGTAAGTAGTCAACGTAGTCAGCCGAGAGCAAGTGCTCGCACCCCCGGGCTGACCAGATTAAACTTTAAAAAAGCAGAAACACGAAGTTGCAAACCATCCAGAGACTCCCAATAAATTGCGTTACTTATTAATTAATTATTTCATTACAAATCTTTATTCCCATTTTTCTCATGAAGACTATAACTGATTTTCTTATAAAATTGAAGATATTTATGGCGTATATATTCAATATGAATGAACGCCACAAAACATTTACCAACAACAACAACAACAACAACGCTCGCACCCCCGCCTTGCCGCATTGGACTAGTGCTGGGACTCTTTTATGTGCTTTTGGGGTTTAAAGTTTTTCATATGGTTTTGAAGATCTGTGGATATATTCGGGGTCATTTGGGACATGTGCAGCTATTAAACCATGCAGGGCCGTAGCCAGAGTTTGATGTTTTTTTTTTGGGGGGGGCACATACATGTAATCGATCGACGTCCTGGGGATCGAGGGGTCTAGAAAAGTTCAACCGATCTTGGAAATTTTTTGGGGGGCACGTGCCCCCCCCCCCCCCCCCCCCCCGCCGTGCCCCCCCCCCCCCCCCCGTGGCTACGTGTCTGGTGCTAACCATGAATTATTCTTTGCCCTCTTGAGAATAAAACTTCCCCCAGTGTTCCATAGAATTTACAGTCGATTCACAAATGAAAAATTATTAAATAAGTTTCGTGTAAGCAGGGACGTGATTCGTCTCGGTTCAGTTGATTGTCCTTTATCTGCCCATGCGAAGATTGTATTATAATAATTGTATAACAACAATAATATGTTTATTTACATAGCGCCGGTACCCGACAGGCTCTGACGCTCTGGCGGTTTACAATTATTACCCTGGTCGTTGCCCCGGGTCGTAGCCGAGCTTGCAAAGTAACTAGCGCTCAGTCAGTTTCCACCGACCGATCCTTCATAATAAATTATCACAAGGTGTAGTACAGACTACTACAGTACAGCCCTACAAAACGGAAGTGTATAGCAATTCACCGCCTGAAAAGGCAATAATCACACGCATCAGACCAGTGGCAAGTTGGAGCATCCACCAGATTCCCACATTTTTGGAGGCATAGAAACAAGCGTTCCCGTATGACTGATCTTGACAGAACTTGGCAACCACACGAACGGACTATCAAGTTTAAAACACATTGAGTGCATCTATACTAAAAGAAGATACCTCTCTTTCATAAGAAACAAGCCTTAAACGAAACAAAATGTACGTCTCAAGATTAGTTCGCAGGATAGTTCCAGTGTTCCGTCTGTGCCATCCCGTGCTACAGAGATATCTTGATCGACACAGCCGTGGGATGACAACGGCGACGTCAAAAAATGAAGCTATGATTGAACTATGTCGACGATCATTGTCCACTTCGTCGTACCAATATAGCCCTTTGATCAAAAAGACGCTAAGTATTAAAGACAAGAGATCAAGACCAAGGTTTGCGGAAGACAGGAAATCAACAGGTATAGTATTAGTAGGCCTTTAAACCATTGAGCACGAGACGTTTATCCCGACAGCCAATTACGTCAATAATAATTGATCAATCAAATTTAATTGAATGCCGCAGTAAACAATGCAGTGCTTACTAGGTCCTTACACAATAATTGGCTGCGCCCGTGGTCAAGTACGAATCAACTACGCGTATTATCTGTAGCTCTTCTCTACGTCGCACTCATAATTTTTTGTATAATAAACTATCAAAAATTAACGACTTGTACTTGTACCAATCAAATCAATGTATGTACAATTTTGTTTAAAGGCCCACTGCACTACTTGTAGCTTCTTGCGCCCTCTTACAACAAACAATGCCTAATCGGTGACCACTGGTCCCCCATGATCCTCTTTTTCTTATGTTAACTGAGAGCTGAGTTGATGAGATAACCACCTGTCCAGTGACCTTGCAGGGCGCTCTAATCCCTCCTGTAAACTATGGCAGATAAGCTTTAAACATCACTTTATTGTTCAAACTTGCACAACAAAGGAAAACAATAGCCCAGGACAATTCCATTTTACTGGAAAATGCAGGGCGTTAAAAGTACATACATGTAGATATACAGTGAATAATGTTATATAACATCAACAAAAATTAACTAATTTTACAACATAGTGAAAGCTGAGGAGTTATGGATATTCCTAGCTATAGATGAAATAAGAGGAGCTAAATATTGAAATTTCATTTGATATATCAACTTAATAAATACGAAGCATACATAATGAGTATTATAAGAGTTTGATTTGAGTTAATGTTTAATACAAAGAGGATTCTATCAGTGCCAGGCAATGAAAAGAGGCGAGCAGTAGAAAGAAAATATAAGACTTTTTACAAGGTGTATTAACCAATTTGTGTGTGTGAGTAATTACATACTTGAAATGCGAAGGGGAATTTTGGTTAATCATACGTTACCTTCAGCTTTGGATTTTATGTTTTATTTTAATCAATCAGTTCATAGTTAACCTGTTGACTATATCATTAATTTGCCATAGGCTCAAGACAGGTTCCAGTAGACAATGGGCTAACCAACTAGACAGTCGAGTGAATTTCGTGTGGCCCTATTAGCTCAGAACACGTTTATTTATGGTGGTCCCAAATTTTGGATCACTCTTGATATAGGCATAAAGCATTCACTTCCACCCAATTCTTTTTGAAGAAAATTTAAATTATTTTTAATGCAACGTTATGTAATAGTTAATTTAGTGTTTTATATATTGACAAAAAGGTCACCGCAAGATAAATCCCAATTGGTACTAATTACAATAATTGTACACTCAGCCTCTCTCATCATGCTCTTCTACCCATGTGCTTCCAAACTGCGTCTTATATGTTTTCCTAAGTAGTCTCATAATGTATTTTTAAATGTTGTTATTGTTGTGTTAATTTTTTATAACATTATTTGTTGAGGTGTCCACACACCACAAGCCATGCGTTTTAGTGGATCCCTCCGTTTTCACTTGACATATATAAATATGTTTTTCTTCTTGGTTTAGATTGCATGATATGATTATCGTATAATTCCTTGTAACTAAATTACGAATTATACAAACAATGTCTTTTGTTGTGCAAAGAAAAATAACATCTACACTAATTACTCGTGTATACTCGAGTATACTCGAGTATGAGGACCAGAATAAGAGTATTGAATTGTTACATCTACCCAGTACTTATGTATGGTAGTGAAACATGGACTTAAGCCTCTGATATTAAAAGGGGTTGGAAAGTTGCGAAATTTGGTTTTTAAGAAGAATGATGAAAATCCCCTGGACTGACAAAGTTAGTAATGGGGAAGTTCTTACACGAGCTGGAGTGCAAAGGAAATGATACGTGAGATGTTGATTAGGGAGTTGAAGTTCATGGGTCACATTACACGTAAAGAAGGCCTAGAGAATCTTGCTTTGACAGGGAAAACTGTGGAAGAGAGGAGAGAGGAGTGAAAGAAGTGGGAGTGGCACTAATACAGAAGGCTAGGAGCCGAGGGTTGTGGAACAGCATGATCGCCAAAGTCAAACGATATGGCACTTAGAGAGAGAGAGAGAGAGAGAGAGAGATATTTTGTTAAATTTTGTTCATAATTTATTTATTGTACATAATTTGTATATTTCTTGTTGAAAATGGAAAATGAAAACATGAACTTGATCTTGTATAGAAGAAAGGATGGGGCATTGATAGTCACGGGATTTAAAATACAAATCGGATGTTATTATCAGTAGCTTTCGTAATATCACAAGCATTGGCTCTCAAATCCATTAGACACCCCGGCCCAGACATTTGAAACTATCTGCCCATTGTAATAAGAAGCCTTAGGGCATTGTATTCTTTTAAGAAGGCAGTTAAAGTGTTATTGTCTAAGTATTGATCCTGTCGTGTGTAATTCTACTGTATTCATGTTCGTGTGTACACTGACTGTATATTATTCAGCAACGATGTGTAATATCGTCCATGACCTAGCATCGTTTATCCATTCATGAATGAACCTGCATTCAATCAGCAGATGTATGAGATTTATTGTATTATTACCAACGCTCCTTCTCTCCCCTTTCCTTTTCTTCTCTGCAAGTCACTCTTTTTTTATTTATTTTTTTATTGTTGTATCTAAGTCGAGGGCTGCGGGCACGTCAAGCTACTTTGCTTATTTCTGTAGCCCTCCTCAATGCATCTAATGTATGTTGTTTATGCATTCAATATATTTGCTTAATTTCCTTTATTATATGTATACAATTATATACACTTTAAATATTGTATAAAACCATATTATGTTCATGAGAATGTATGATGAAAAAAATGGAAAAAAAAGATTCAGAAACCAATAAATCAAATCAAATCAAATCAAATAATACACATGAACAGGAAAAGTCCAGGGGGCGTTTCACAAAACTTGTCATCAGTAACAAATGACAATTTGTGTTATAAGCTACTGAAATTCCTTGCATCTGATTGGTTATCAGCAGATTTGTAACTGATTTTTTGTCATTTGTCATTTAAAAAAGGGTTTGTGAAACGCCCCCAGATGCTGATTTTCTAGGATGGTTGTGAAATCTTATCAAACTCTAGTCTGCATTGAATACGCGGAACCGGAAGGTTGTGGCTTCCTATCATCAGGATGCACTCTTGACAAACGGAAGCCTTTTATTGAGGATAATAATAGACCAGTTCACGGTTAGCATATTACTGCAATGACCCCGAATATCCACAGATCTTCAAAACATGAAGAGATCCCACTTTTTACATTTTTAAATAATCACTCCGACAGCGATGGAGGTGCTATATTATATAGCCTTTGTTTCCCCTTTTCAAAGAATACTTCCACCTGTGTATCATGGAGTGCACTGAATGTGCATGAATGAATAATGTTGCATAACTTTCATGAGCACAAATCCAGTATTTCGTCTCCGTGTATTTCAAAATTTGTTCTGCAATGACCTTTATCTGCTCATGCTCAGACTGCAACCGTGACCTGGCTTATTCTATTGCATCCTAATTCCCAGAATTGCAGTGGTAGTACTCTTTTTCGGGTCATTGTCTTTTTCTCTTTCAAAATAGTGTACGTCCTCACGCTCTTATGCAAGCCGCGTGTGTTGGTGTGTATGGGTGAGAGAGTGTATGTGTGAATGCAAATTATTCCTTTTTTTTCTTCTTCTTCCTTTTATTAAAAAATAAATAATTTAAATAATACTTTCATTAATGTACATGTTTTAAATGTCCCCTCCCCTGTTTTTCATGTCTTCTCCACCTGTGTTCTTCTCGTGTCAGGGAGGTGATAAGAAGGGGTAGAAACTCTTGTAATTTATTCAAACGCATGCGTGAGTTCCAGAGGGTAACGATGGGATGTGTAACATTCCACTTGGCTTTGAAGTTCCATGCTCCGAGCCGCTCTCCCACTGCGGGGAATTTCGGAGGCCAGGCACCAGTTTCACATTTATTACAAAATACTAAATTACCGGCAAAATGTGGAAATTATAAACTTTATATGGGGATTGTATTGGGGATAGTGCATCAAACAATTTTTCAAATCTTGTTAATTTGTGTGCCAGAGTTGGTAAAAGAAAAATTAGATCCTGACAAAAACTCAAAAATGTAGGATAATGCGCTTATTTTCGCATGTTTTAATGTTCCGTTATTTAATCCATGATTTACAATCTTCGATAACTTTAAGTTTGCTAATGAAAAATCGCGCCAATTATTGACGCTGCTCTACTTAACCGGATCATCATTATTTTGAATCGCCCTTTATTTGCCGACTTATTCTTATTTTTACATCCTATCCAGTGGAACCAGTGCTAGCTCCAGATGAAGCCAAGGGAATCGTACTTCGGCCGTCGACAACCGAAGATTGCCGAGCCATCTATAAGTGTCTGCTGGCTCACGCCGAATGGGAAGGATGCCGAGATTTGGTCAAGATAACCGAACAAGGTTTGGACACTTCCATAACTCTTGATTCGCTATGGATCTAAATCCGAGAATGTCGAAGTTTGGGAGTGGAACTACTTAAATGATACATATACGCTGATTATGTGACAACAGTCTATATATTATGGCAATCAATATATAGGGACTTTTCGATTTGCACAACGAGAACGTGGACTAGCAGCAACGTGTGACATCATATTATCATATGATCAAGCAGTTAAATTCAGCAGGTGATTCCGAATTTGTTATCATATCAAGTTCTGCGAAGGTGGAAGATAATCAGGAATTGATGTGGGACATACTTTATTTGAAGAATCTGAACATAACGTTTATTTTAACCCTCTAATTCTTCAGCAAAGTCCATAAACTGATCTATTATTGGTAATGACAGAGTTCAGAAACTAACGATTCTTTTATTTGTACAGATTTAATCAGAGATGGCTTCGGGGCAAATCCAATTTTCCATTGTGACGTAGCAGTAGCCCATGGTGAGAGTGGTCAGACGTCAATCATTGGCTATGGACTCTACACGTTCATGTTCTGCGCTTGGGAAGGACGAAGTGCATTATGGGAAAACATTTTCATTCACCCCCAATACAGAGGTAAATTGATCGATTTATCGATGGGTACACCCTGAAAGAGGTTAGGTTAATCTCATCCAAAAGTCGGTAAAAGGAGAATATACAATTTTGGGATTGGCACTTTTTTTTTGGGGGGGGGGGGGATTTTTATCGTATTCGGGGTTTCTACTCAACAAACATGCATTTTTATTATAAACCACAGTGTGTATCAACGAAAATGGTACACACGCCTATTTGTACGCTGAGTGTTGAAGTAAATTCATATTTTTGATGAGAACAAATTTATCGAAATTTACTTATTTGAAAATATCATGGTCATGCATGATGAGCACTAGGATTTCCAAATGTTTTGTCGTTTGGTACCAAGTAACTTTGTTCTGAATTATAGTGAATGTGTTTTTATAAGCACTTTTGTTGAACTTGGCCGACAAGATGACATCTTTCAACTCGAGTTTCCCCAAAACGCCTTCATTTTTATTGAAAATGTGCGATTGTTGAAGAAAATATACAACAACAAAATTTGTATGATAAAAATAATAATATTCTGTTCTTGTATACCGCATATCAAATGTAAAAATCTCTATGCGCTTCCAAATTTGGAAATTATTACCCCGGCTTTAGCATGGCTTGAGGGAAGTGAAATTAATATGTTTTCGCAAAACATGGTTTGGGTGGTATGGGGTCAGTCTTGAGTCGGTTTGGCGGTGTGACTAAGGGTGCGTTTAAGCTTAAATTTTGAAGGCAGAATGAGCGATTTGTAACGCTCATCGTAAACGCTCGTCGTAATCGCAGTTACACGGTGTACTGTTTATGCTCACTTCTCTGGCTCCTCCAGGCAATTCTCCTTGGGTGGCCTTAATTGGTCTTCCAGCTGGATTCGCAAACCTTCACTGTGCATGCTACGTAGACCCACTAGAGGTCAGTGCGTTGACCCCATTTAAACGCGTTTACAAATTGTAAACGCATCTTTTTGTGAGTTTACGATCGGCGATCGTGATCACCGTTTTTCGGTGATTCTACAAAAGTGAGCATGGACGCAACCGTGTTTTAAACTAAACGCGTAACAGATGCCTGATTCTGGCCAGAAAAAGTGAAGCATAAACACGCCCTGAGATAATAACAATATTGGTATTAAATCTAACTCATCTTTACCTTACATCTTGCTCTTCAGATCTCGGGATCGGTTCGATACTTTTGCACGACGTTTCGAAGGTGAGTATTAAACGTGCAACTATACTGATGGGTACAAGAATAAAGACCGTCAGCCCAGAGAACCAATAATGTTTGTTGGTCTTTTTAAGAACTGGTTTAAAGCCCCGCTGTCCTACTTGTAGCTACTTGCTCCCTCTATATAGAAAACTTCCCAAATCGGTGCCTGTTGGTCCCCCATGATCCTCTTTTTCTTATGTTAGTTGAGAGCTGAGTTAATGAGATAGCCACCTGTCAGTGACCTCGCTGTGTGGTCTAATCCCTTCTGGCCCAGTAGTATTGACGGTCTTTAAGAGCTGTACTTTCTTTTAATTTGAAATAAATTTATGTTTTGTAGATTTAAGCTCATCAGTACTAGTGTAAAAGAGGGATTAGACCACACTGCAAGGCCACTGGACAGGTGGTTATCTCATCAACTCAGCTCTCAATTAACTTAAGAAAAAAGAGGATCATGGGGGACCAATGGTCACCGATTAGTCATTGTTTGTATTATAGGAGGCGCAAGTAGCTAGAAGTAGTGCAGTGGACCTTTAAAAGAAAACTGCATTACCTATTTTCTTTTCTATCCTCACTTTGGTTTCCAACATTTTTGTGACTTCCTTTGTATTTTAATGATCCCGGATTCTTTGAAAATGGGCATGCCCCTCCTCTGTTGGTCCGTTTAATTCTTCTGAGCGATTCCTCTTGTGGTATAATTTGTCTCTTTGACATAAGTTGGTAAAATTTGCAAATTGAATTGGATTACTAAATATATGGTTTTAACATTGAAAACTCCCTTGTTTAACCTCCAGAAAACGTGAGATTATGTCTTTTAAATGCAGTGTATTCTGCTGACACTACTACTGATTTACGTAAGCTGCCGTCTGCTGCTCACAATAGGGCGCTTTAGTAACGAGACGGAAGGCAAAGCCGGACCGGAGAATTCACTCAACCGATATCAAAATGTATGCAGTTCGGATTCTGTCTATTGAAATACTATTATTTTTATCAGGTGAATGAAATAATTTGTATTGAGGCACTTCACAAAGACTTATGCATTAAATTTGGTTACATTACGAAAATGACGGAAGGCAAAGACGAGGGTAACCAAGCAAAATAATCAATCTGCACATGTGCGAACCAGAATTGTCTCCGTGTTGTTGATTTTCACGACCGTTCTCAGCCATAATAGCGTTCGTTCCCTAAACTCGACGGAAGAGCTGTATCGCCGTACAATAGACCATTTACGTAATGTAACCAAATGTAATGCATAAGTCTTTGTGAAATGCCTCAATACAAATGATTTCATTCACCTGATGAGAATAATAGTATTTCAATTATAGACAGAATCCGAACTGCATACATTATTTGATCTCGGTTGAGTGAATTCTCCCGTCCTCTTTGCCTTCCGTCTCGTAACTAAAGCGCCCTAGTGTCCCGATGTATCAACAGACATGTCCCAAAATACATCACCAATTTATTGACGAGCGCTTGATAATGCTTGGTTCAGGAACCGGAGATCCCTCTATGTACACCTTCAACGTAAGATGACGCAATTGAGAATACATTGCAACAGTGGTAGCGATGTCGAGTCGATACCCTGTATTTAAAGCCTCGCTGTCCTACTTGTAGCTACTTGCTCCCTCTATATAGAAAACTTCCCAAATCGGTGCCTGCTGGTCCCCCATGATCCTCTTTTTCTTATGTTAGTTGAGAGCAGAGTTAATGAGATAACCACCTGTCAGTGACCTCGCTGTGTGGTCTAATCCCTTCTGGCCCAGTAGTATTGACGGTCTTTAAAGGTACTATGTCCCATTTGCAGGCAAAAAAAATGAAAAAGTTAAATTCCAACTGCATTTGAAAGATAATACTAATTTAGAACTTCCCTAAAAAAGGTGGGGCTTGAAAATGTCTTCAAGTGGGAAAATAACGACTATTAGTTGTCAAATCGACTTTAGGGCTATAGAGCCCAAAAGTAATATTCTTGATTTTCAGACCGAATGGTCATACGTTTTATGCTGCGCAAAGATTCAATCAGTTTAATCTTGGCCATCACAAGAAGTGGGTTATTGATGTAGACAAATGCTCATGTACGCTTTACAACTCTTTTCATGTATGTTATTACCAAAGAAGAAAAAGAAGCCAGTCAGTCACTCAATAGTGTCTGACCGTGAAGTCTAGCAAGTAAACAGGTTTCCTTGCATAATTTGAATATGAGGACACTGCTAACGTTTAAATTCCACAGATAGGACATACATGACATATTCATAATTCCTGCAAAGTTCTACAGCATTTGAGGTTGGCTGCAAAAGGGACATAGTACCTTTAATGGTAAATTACTCTTTATTTTCACTTTGACTTTCCTTACAGAAAATGTACGCTCTTGGATGTCGAAATATCTTAGGCTATTTTGATGAAAATGAGATAGGATTGAAGCGCTGGTATGTTGCCGAGGGCTACGAAAGCATCACCAAGAAACACAATTTCCATCTCTACTCGCAGTCAGGGAAGAAATTAGAGAGATATATCAACCAAGACGATAAAAATGATGAGTACCTCAGTAAGGCTTCATCACGGGGTATTCACATCAAATCTATTATAGCAAAGAATATCTAAAGTAGAAAATGACACGAGTGCAAAGACTTTCGTTATTTTTTTTATGTTTTTATTTTTTTATTTTGTTATCATTCTGTTCGTCAACCCAATCATAAGTGACTATTATTGCCACAAATGATCATTGTATTAAACAAGGTAAAATAATACCTCCAAACTTGGAATAATATTTGCGTGTCAGAATTGAATAAATTAAGAATTAAAAATACCATCTCGTCATCAAACATGATTATGTGGCCTTGGAAGTTCGTCTTTCGGAAACATGCGAACATGACAATAACCGTATGGAATATACAAAAGGGTATTCAATTTGCCCCTGAGTCTTTGCGATCGTTTTAAATGTAAAATTAGTTTTTGTGTGTGTCTGTGCCACCCTTTGTTCTAGTCCATATACAGTAATAAATAATTTGTATGATTAAAAACGTTGCAAATTTTCTTTGATTTCTCATTGAAGTTGTAGTGAGGACTCACAAACTTTTGCATTACGTGCTATAGATATGTTGTAGTTATTATCATGATATTGATATCTACCCAGTCTACTTTCATTGTGTTCCAATTCATAATATTTATAATAATAATATTTGTTTATTTATTCAATAAATAAGCGTCGCAGTCCAGGGGCTGAATTGTACAATATTTGTTACAAAAGTATTTACATTATAAAAAATACAAGTAAACAGTATGCAACTGTAAAGTACTCATGAATACAATACCAATCAGCAGTTATAAAAGTATCATATGTTTAATTTTATGTTTTATTATGATGTTGTGTAACAGTAAACAATTTATATATTATACTAATGTCGATTGTAACCTCCGTTGTTTTCCACATATGACGCTGATACTGTAAAAGAAATTGATGGTAATGATACGTTGCTGCTTATCATGATGATGGTGATGATGATGATAAAATAGACAAGGTTTACTTGGGATACTTGGGATCTTTTTCATGAACATTAACTGTTTATATCTTTGGGAGTTACCAACTTGTATCCTTTCTTGCATTTGTTTTATTTTTGAGGTAAGTAAATCTCTGAATTTGCGTGTGCGGTTCGATACAAATACAGTATGCCTTTACGCACCTTCTGCATGATAAATGGTACAATGGACAAGTTGGCAGAAAGATCTTAGATGTATGAGAAAAGAAGTTAGTAGAATATTTGAAATGATTTAAGGTTATCTGGTGGATTGAAACAAGGTCTTATAAAAGCTTGATACATTGGACCCCTTTAAATAACGAACCACCAGAGCATGCAGAAGAAACTTGATTGACCATAAAATAGATATCAAGGTCACATTGATAATTACTTTTGGTAATAAACTAGTACTATCGAGTTGGGTATATTTTAATACGTACTTTATAATACAGCTTATAATTCAATGGATATAGAAATACTAAATAAAACACTTGGAATGAAGCTCTCATGGATCTTTTTTTCAACTGTTCGATTTAATACATAATTATGTATGTGTATGTGTGGGTATTTGTGTGTGGGTGTATGTGTGTTTGCGTGTGTTTGCGTGTGTATTTTTATGTAATATTGGATGAAATATTGGATATAAACATGCAGGGGAAAGTCCGTAAAAGAAGTGGGAACAAGTAAAGTTTTCATGAACTTTTAACACTGGGCTATTGTGGCTATTGTTGCCTCGTTTAAAAATGTTTTAAAAAGATTGTTTCTGTTTGTCTGTCGCTCCAATTTGGGGTATTCTGAGGGGGCTAGGAACAGTGTGTGGTGGAAGTGTGGTCGGGTGGTGTGTGTGTCGCATGGTGGGGGGGGGGGGGGTAATAGTGTGTTTGGTTGGATGGGGTTATTCGTTTTATGTTACAACTGATTTCATTTTTGTTTTCATCAATTGTACAATTTATGAAATGAAAATGTTTTGAATTCATGTCAAGGAAAAACAACTGTATTTTATTTCTAAAATTAATTTGTATTGTTTGGAATCAATTAAAAAAAAACTATTGAAACAAAAAATGGTCGGGTGGTGTGTGTGTCGCATAGTGGGGGGGGGGGGGTAGTAGTGTGTTTGATTGGATGGGGTTATTTGTTTTATGTTACTTCTATGTGATTTCATCTTTGTTTTTATCAATTGTACAATCTATGTAATAAAAATGTTTTGAATTCATGTCAAGGAAAAACAACTGTATTCTATTTCTAAAATTAATTTGTATTGTTTGGAATCAATAACAAGAAAATATTAAAGAAGAAAAAATATTGGGTGGGTGACTTATAGATTATGTTTATGTACTTTAAGTTTACTTTGTTGTTCAGTTATATATACTGCGAATGCATTTTTGTTTAATTATGTTTATTTCTAAGCAATTAATATTGAAAATATTCATTTATTTCATTCAATAAAATGTTGTTCTTGTTTGTATTGCATTTGGAGGAATAAAACGAAATTACTTTACAAAGAAGTGATGGGTTTGTGCGTGTCCATTGAAAGATTTCCTATAAATCGGAATTCTTCTATAATAAGTAATGGTTCCATTTTTCGTCCTACTCTGCTGTTTTTAGAATTCCAACTATATTTATTTAGATTTTATTGAAAAAATGTAATCTATTTTTGTGCCTTTTACGTCCTCATTTTTCTTCTCTTCATTTCCATTGCAATTTGTGTTATTATTGTATGTTACTTCCTCTGTAAACAAATATGTACAATGTTGTCTGTGACTATCAGTAATATTTAAATAAACATTTACATTTTTGTAGTTGAATTGAATTAAGTATAATTATTCAAAGTAATCAAAACTGCTAAGAATCAGTTTAAACAGGACTAATTATATTACAAAATTGATTTAACTGGTAAATGATAGTTCGTTGTAATAATTTTGCATAGAAGGCTGAATTTGTGTAAAATCAATTATTCAAACTACGTTGATTTTATACTTCACATTTTTTGTTAAAATACATGTATATTTTTAATGAAAATCCTTATATTAGATTGAACATGTTATATCTCAATTATGAGTAATATCACCCTCTCTAATAAGAAATGTGTCCATTGATGTTTAATATTTGCGATTTTCTGCTCTAATCCTTGACCAGCAATGTCGTTTCAGGAGATGCTCAATGGTACCAATTTCCAATGTATAACAGAAAATGCTCCCCATGATGAAACTTTGGTCGGGTGTAACGTTCGTGTACACACTCATCTTCACGCTAAAGTCTCGGATGCAATTTACCTGACACTTTCTGAAAACCCGTCAATTTTTAATAAGAGATAAATAATGACAAGAGTTCGTAAACAATAGCCAGCGATTAACACTTCTTCATTGTCTGATCGTATGGGTATGGATTATCAAATATACGTGTAAAACGATTAACCTCATATCAAGGGCAATCTTCGATTTTATTTTTTTTACCCCAACTTTCGTTAAAATAGGGACATGTTTTCACAAAGTTTCGTGTTCCCCGACAAAGTTAATTTGTACCCGACCATACCTGAATATAGTGGTGTGTTTTCACGAAAGGTCCTGAAACCCGACAAAACGAACAGGCGCGAAGAACCAATTCAACGATGTAAAATAGAAGTGCAATTAAAGGTCACTGTTGCCAGTTTCTTTAATCTTTAATCAAGTGAAAATATAATTGAAATTCGAATTCCCAAAGAAAACGGGGAGGTTCAACAAGCGCAACAATTTATAACTTCACAATCACTATTTGTCCACACTGGTCCAGCCATGCATGTTAACAAGTATATGTGTATTGAACAGTACATTATGTAATCATGATAAAGAAACATTACAAAATAAAAGATTTATACGACTCTAGTACGATCATTGGTATTCAGAATATTGAAGTTGTTTCCCCATCCCTAATGGCTTTATGGTACAATAATTAACAATTATCTGTGGTTGAGTCAGTTTACTGAAATGGTCTCCCGCTAGTTGCAACAACAAACAATATTTCAAGTGTTCCGCGAGCATGAACATGCACTTACAAGAAATACCAAATAGTGGAAAGAGGTGGAGAGTGCTGGAGATCAATATTTTCCACTTTCATTGACCAACTTTGTTTCCGTCGGAACACATTCTTTGTGGTGTCCTTCCCTAACAAAACTACTTGTAACTGAATACAACAAACACTGCTTAGATGCATTCTTATATCGACTGTGAACGAGAGCTTTCATAGACGCCCTCGGATGAATTACACTTTAGTATATATAATGTTAGACAAGTAACAAGTAATAGGTAAAAGGGTGTGTTTTTCTTAAATTACTACTAATCTAGCAGACACCCAAACGTCGAGGTGATTAAATAAATGTAAAATTGTATACATACATTACAAATTATTGATAGATTTGTTCTTGATTAAAGTGCATAATGGCGATGGCAAATGTGATCAGGGGTGATGACAATAGTAAGTGACAAAATAATTGTCACAACACCTTACGGTCCTACAGCACATAGATCACGTTCTCTTTATATGATATCAACAGGTGACATGATTTATGTATATATATGCAGGTGACATGATTTATGTAAATTATATTATCAACAGTTGACATAATTTATAGAATCATATAGCAATAGTTGACATGATTTTAATGTATATATCTGCAGGTGACATGATTTAATACATTTATTATTTCAACAGGCGACATGATTTATATGTTTATATATCAACAGGTGACATCAAGTGGTGGATACAGGGGGTGGGGGCACAGAGGGCACGTGCCCCCCCCCCCCGGCCAAAAAAGTGTTAAAATCAGCCCCAAATTCGCCAAAAATGTACCAAAAAACAAGGACTTGCCCCCCCCCCCCCCGGCCCCCCCAAAAAATGTGCCCTTACCCCCCCCCCCCCGCTTTTCAGCGGTTGTCTGAGTCGTTGCGATTTTTTTGGGACCCCCCACCAAAAAAAAGGTGCTCTTACCCCCGCCCCTGGCATCATTTATATTATGGATATATTTACTGCTATGAGAGGCATCGCTGTTTCTGTAGGCTCAAGGGGACTTTACACCCTGATATGACTCCGAGGCGCTCCGGGGCGTCTCGATGGGTACCTGGTAGGATAATTCCTTGAAATGCACTGTGCGCTGATAACGGCTGCCGGAGCTAAAGCTAGGGTAATAATTTCTGAAGCTCTTTGCGGGACGCGCATAGGGACGTTATAATGTGATATGCCCTATAGATACAAAAAAAAATAAGACAGGCCCCAGATCTAACGACATGTTGATGAACTGGAATCTGCATGAGAAACAACTATCCCATGAACTAAACACAACCATTTAAAAAATGGTAAGTTCCTCCCGAGCAACTCCACAAGTTAAAGGCATTATGTTTGAGCACATAATGTCAGTATATCATTAATTTTGAACAAGGTTATGGAACATGTTTCTCTATACAAAAATGTAGTATAATGGCACTACTTCAATAACATTCTAATTTGATTACGATTTCAAGTTTGGCAAATTCAATCGTGAATTAATGGCCTTAAAATAAGGTCAGCAGGGGGTCAGGAGATCCTAAACCAGTCAAATTCACACACAGGCACATCGCAGACAGTCACTAACGATATTTTACACTAACCCAATTCAAGCATGACTTAAAGTACACTAACCTTAATAGCCTCTGATTATTAAAAAAAACACTCCACAAGCGCTGTCACTTCTAGGTAAATTTGTTTAAAAATTTGCGGTTCAGAACTTATGACGAGTTTCTCGGGGGAGGGGGGGGGTAATCTGCACGTCAGTTATTGTCCTATAGGGGGAGTTGTCCTGGGGGTAGTCGTCTAGCGGATAATTGTCCCATGTGTAGTTGTCCAGGGTAGGTTGCCACACGGTGATACTCTGGGAGATAGTTCCTCTGACTCGGTCTAGTAGCTATCCAGTTTATCAGAGGGATAGCTAGCCGGGGAATTATTGTCCTGTCTTAAGTTGTCCGATGTTTCATTTGTTATATTGACCGAGCTAAGTTGTCCGTGGGTAATTGTCCCAGAGGGTAATTGTCCGGCGGATAATTGTCCCATGTCTAGTTGTCTAGGGTTATAGTTGTACCGAGGGCAGAACCGAGAGATGCGGGTTAGCTGATAGCCAATCATTCTGAAGACAACTCTGCGGTACGACTTATTCATAATCAAGTAGACACAGGCATTCCACCAGCTATTAGAAGTGATGAAATACCTCAACATCAGGGTAAGGATTGGTGGAATCTTGATTCCAGGAATGGGGCTCAGAAATGAAACGATGGTAGCTGGTAGCCAGGCTAAATAAAACATACACGTTATTACAAGGACTGTTTTAAGTCCCTTCATTCCTGCTCCAGACGGTGGTGGGAGAGCGATATTGTTAACCGCGGCCGCTTCCAGAGCGGCGATCTGACGCCCATGGCGACGCGCAATAAGTACAAGCCGAACGTTCACAATTGTGGTGATTATCACTGCGGCAAAAGGAATGAAGTTGTAGATGATGAAGGTTGGTTTGATAAGTGACAGGCAGATCGAACCGTAGGGGTGACAAACACCCGTCAGTACACTCTGGAGATAGGATCCACCAGAATTGAGAAGTGTGAGAATCATCATCGCTACCAATGCGCAAATCATCCTTTTACGGGAAGCGAGTGAATAATACTGAAGCGGTCGGGTTACTGCGATGTAGCGATCGACAGACGCCAACGTCAAAATCAACATGGATTGCCAAACAAATGCTGTGCAAAGAATTATGATAGTATTACCAAGGATTCTGGGTATTGGCACGTACACAAATAAAACACCTGCAGTTGAACACAACAAACCAGTAAAGAGATCAACAAAGGAGAGACACATCAGACAAAGTTTAGTGTTTTCACCAAAACATTTTTTAACACGCGGAACTGTTATGATGTTGACGCAATTAAGTAGAATTGAAAGAATAGCGCTGATGGAATAACCGTAAACGAAGAAGTCTTTCTCCCCCTTTGAAAACGTATAAAGTTGACCAGTCGATTCAGCACTGCCGTTTGAATAATTGGCGTAAGGTGTCATAAGACCATCCATCCTAAGAGTTTTAGTTTCAGGCTTAGCGTCTCGTGATCAAAATCAGGATTTGAATGTCGTTCAAAATTACAATCCTTGACTCGTGTAGCAGTAGTTTGCCTACGAAAACTATATCTAGACCTACAGCTCAAGATTTTATTTCTCTTTTCTTTTGCAGCTCAAACATTTTCGAACGATGTCACGGTATTTTCTATTAAAAGCTAAATACTTTTTTAACGGTGTATTTTATTCAGCTCCGGGCTTTTCGAATGGTGTCTTTTTTCACTGTTTTTTTTGCAGCTCATGAGTTTTCAAATCGTATATTTCTTTTACGGCATGACTTTGAGGATGATGTCTGTTCTACAGCTCAAGACTTCGTCGAACGATGTTTTTCTTTGCAACTCAGGAGTTTTCAAAATATGTATTTTCTACAGCTCATACTTTTCGAATGATGTCTTTTCTACAGCTCGATCAAAACGTGTATTTTCCGAATAATGTCTTTCCTCAACTCAAGACTTTTCGAATGATGCCTTTTATATATACAGCTCACGTTTTGTTCGGATCCTGCCTTTTACAAAGCTACAGAGACCCTGTAGAACCCATCTTCCAACCTTGTCCCTGGGGCGATAATTAATTTCTCCGAGCTCAGATTACGGTGTTTCTGATGATCTGAATATCGCCTGTGTCCATTGTCTCTGAACAAGGACTTCGCTGTTTGCCAATTAGTACAGAAATCAATATATGTAAGATAAAGAAAAACTTACTATGTGAGCTATATTAAGTCTGTTAATTGGATGAATTCTTCTTCAAGTATTATAACCCTTCCCCCCCCCCGCCCAAAGCAACACAAAACAAACACAAAACAAAGAAATTACAATACATTTAGAGAGTCTATTGAATAAACTGAATGAACATCAATTTGAACTGCAACAAAAAGATTTTGTTTTTCTCTTCTCGAATTTGTCTAATGAATTTTGTTTCTATTGCCTGGCAGGGGAAATAAGGCTTTACTTTATAATGAGTATTTGCCTAGGGTGATCATCTCAATGTAACTGATTCTGTTGTGCAGTTGGAACTTTAGGAAGTTTGGGTTTCAAGAAGAGTGCACCATGCAGGTTCTAAAGATGTAAATGTGGTGACATTCCAGCGACAATTGTCCGAGGCTTTATTTCGTCAAACGTATGCGTACGGTTAGGGTTAGGCATAGTGTTGGATCCGGGGTTGACATATAGTAGGCATCGGTTAGTGTAGGATATTACTGCGGTGGATTTGATTTTGAATTGATTTTCTTTTCTTTTGCATTCATGTAAGCATACAGTTTTTCGATAACAATATTAATATAAAGTACAATAAGTATTTTTCTGACAATGAATCATAAATAAGCAAATACATATATATATGTATATATATAAATTGTTATTTTCAAAAACGATGAAATGATAAACTGTCATAAATACTAAATTTCCTCAAACATGATTAAACATTATAAAATGATTTGCGGAAGAAGGACTGTCATTGTAACAGATTGCTTGATAATACGACAGCCCCAGACAAAACTCATGAAATATATTAACACATTTATTAAGCTGAAACGGATAGGTAATTGAAAATACAAATTTCGATGATGGTGATGCAGATGAGGATGATTTAATTTTCGCATGATGAGCATGTTTCATGGAATCATTAAGAGACACTCCTTTTCATCCTCTTCGAAGGACGAAGTGTGGTTTTGCTGTAACCTATAATCTGCGTCTAGGGAAGGTAATCGCAAAACAAAGGCTTCGATCATCTGCCTGCATACATGTATAACCCATGCAGAGGCTGGATCGATACGAACTGACCTATGAATGACGGTTCATTAAGTAGATGCCTGAGCCAATTCAATTGATTTTAATACACATGTATATGCCATTTAAGGATGTGTCTACGAATATAGCAGGGAACAGTAGCCGATCTGCAAATTTCAAATTTTGAGCGACATATTGGTTTATTTCAACATTTGACGCAATCGAAAATTATTTTTTTAATTCAACCTGAACGGAATTCTAAATCACAAGATTGAAATGTGCGGGAAAACACTTCGTAATTCCGAGATTATGCGGTTAAAATGATACGGCAGGGCTTCTCAAAGTACGGACCGTGGTCCGCATAAATACAAAACTTGAAATAAAAATGAATGTAAGAAATCCTGTAAAAACGAACATTTTCACTATTTCATCATTATTCTTATTTGTTTAGCTCTAGGAACAGTGGCGGTTCCAAGTGTGGACTTGATCTCGAGGGTGAGCAGACAGCTCTAGAAATTGTGTAAATAATAAAAGGTCCACGGGAGTGGTTGTTATAGCAGCTTTAACTGCATAAAACTCACATCTTTACGGATGGAATGCATGGGGATCGAGAACCTTTGCCGGGAGTCGGTCTTTTTCTGGAAAATATTAAACGAATTAGGAAATTGTGAAAATATTTGTCACGAGCGGTAGAAATTGTTATTCCCTCCTTGAAAATCACATAGCCCCTTCTTTTCATTTTAGAAATAACCTCTCCTTTTCTCTTAAAGACATAATTATAGAACTCTTCGTATTGTTGTACTTTCGTCAATAGGCAGACCTAATTTTTAGCACATTTCGAGACAACTTATCGGAAATATAATTTGTAAGTGTAAATTTAAGGTTCATGTTCTTCCCTTTTCTTTTTTCTGTCTTTCTCCTTTTCCTCCATCCTCTATGCTCTTCTCTTTTACATTCTTCTCTCTTTCTCTTCTCATTTTTTCCTTAAAGGGCTATTTGACTTTCAAGAGCGATATATAAACACTTTAATCCATGATCCTAGCTGTTTACAATATACCATGCAATACCAACATAGGAGTTCTATATGTCAGACGTGCCGTAAATAGCATCACTAGACAAGGAAAGGTACTGTGGAGGTATTGTGAGCACGTGCTGAGCTGGGGGAAGTTAGCTCACTAATGATTGACAGATGATGTCACAAGATGAATGAGATATGGGGCATTTTTTTAAGGGTGATGCTTAGCAGGTCTGAGAATTTTTTGGGGGCAATATTTAAAAATCTTGTACATATATATTCTATTTTAGGTGTTGAATAACAATATTTGAGTTGTATGCAAACCTGCACATCAACATGAATCAACTTATATTTGGATGTCACCCGACCTTCAAAGACAATTTCTCTCCTGAAAATCAAATAAACTTGAGAGCATCCTGGGGCTCTGCCCTGCAACCCCCGGCATGAGGTTCTGCCCCTCCCGCGCGAAGCGCGGAAGTTTTGGCGTTTCATTCAATTATTAGAAAGTAGACGTACTCGACATGAGTACGAGCATGGGGTGGCATGTCTGATTTTCTTTTGCTCGGAGATGGAGTAACCCCCAGACCGTTACAATGTAATCGCATGACCAGAACTTAACTTCAACTTTAAAGGCTAAGTCCACTCCAAAAATAATGTGCTTTTAATAGATGCAGAAAAACAAGAGAAAAAGAGCCACACAAAAAATTTAGTAAAATCGGACAACTAATATTAAAGGAAGTTATGAGTTTTTGAAAAAGGATGAACAAGACTGGAACAATAGAAATCACTACACAAATTGCCAATTTGGTTATCAGTTTGTGACGTCATTGCCTCACTATTTATCAATTGCTTTATATATTTTTATCCCATCAATTTCCTTTATCCTCCAAAACTTGATTTCCCCAAGCATTTGCCCAGTCCATATCAATTGTATCATACTGCGTGCAAAACATTTCACAACATCTTTTATTAACTTTGAAGGGAAATGGGAAATTTATATTATCAATATAAAGAAAAGAATTGGTGGATAGTGAGGCAATGACGTCACATATTCATGAGTGGGTTGATTTTCTAAGTTTTTCATGTCATTAAAAATTCATATCTTATTTTGGAGCTAGTGGACTTGCTACCGACATCGTCCTGGGGGGGAAATTAATTTCACCGAGCTCAAACAGTGTTTCTGATGAATATCGCCTGTGTCCATTGCCTTTGTACAAGGACTTTTTGCTCGTAGCCAATATTAGTACAGATATCAAGGTGCAATATAAAGAAAAACGGTGTGAGCTATCAATATCAAAGGGCAACCCAACCTCTGTAATGAGTTCAGTTATATGACAGCAAAAAAAGTAAGAGAAACGACTTTGCCAAATTTCTTATAATTTTGATGATTCCAGGACCTTGCAATACACATGAATACTGCTAGATGATCAACCTTTTCTGGTCGATTCCACACCGTTTCTTTCACAATGTAATCGCATGACCAGAACTTAACTTCAACTTTAAAGGCTAAGTCCACTCCAAAAATAATGTGCTTTTAATAGATGCAGAAAAACAAGAGAAAAAGAGCCACACAAAAAATTTAGTAAAATCGGACAACTAATATTAAAGGAAGTTATGAGTTTTTGAAAAAGGATGAACAAGACTGGAACAATAGAAATCACTACACAAATTGCCAATTTGGTTATCAGTTTGTGACGTCATTGCCTCACTATTTATCAATTGCTTTATATATTTTTATCCCATCAATTTCCTTTATCCTCCAAAACTTGATTTCCCCAAGCATTTGCCCAGTCCATATCATGTATCATACTGCGTGCAAAACATTTCACAACATCTTTTATTAACTTTGAAGGGAAATGGGAAATTTATATTATCAATATAAAGAAAAGAATTGGTGGATAGTGAGGCAATGACGTCACATATTCATGAGTGGGTTGATTTTCTAAGTTTTTCATGTCATTAAAAATTCATATCTTATTTTGGAGCTAGTGGACTTGCTACCGACATCGTCCTGGGGGGGAAATTAATTTCACCGAGCTCAAACAGTGTTTCTGATGAATATCGCCTGTGTCCATTGCCTTTGTACAAGGACTTTTTGCTCGTAGCCAATATTAGTACAGATATCAAGGTGCAATATAAAGAAAAACGGTGTGAGCTATCAATATCAAAGGGCAACCCAACCTCTGTAATGAGTTCAGTTATATGACAGCAAAAAAAGTAAGAGAAACGACTTTGCCAAATTTCTTATAATTTTGATGATTCCAGGACCTTGCAATACACATGAATACTGCTAGATGATCAACCTTTTCTGGTCGATTCCACACCGTTTCTTTCACAATGTAATCGCATGACCAGAACTTAACTTCAACTTTAAAGGCTAAGTCCACTCCAAAAATAATGTGCTTTTAATAGATGCAGAAAAACAAGAGAAAAAGAGCCACACAAAAAATTTAGTAAAATCGGACAACTAATATTAAAGGAAGTTATGAGTTTTTGAAAAAGGATGAACAAGACTGGAACAATAGAAATCACTACACAAATTGCCAATTTGGTTATCAGTTTGTGACGTCATTGCCTCACTATTTATCAATTGCTTTATATATTTTTATCCCATCAATTTCCTTTATCCTCCAAAACTTGATTTCCCCAAGCATTTGCCCAGTCCATATCAATTGTATCATACTGCGTGCACAGGCGATATGATCCGCGTTCTCAATGACGTATTGAGATATTGTGGAATAATTGCACAATGCATATCGTACTGCTTTTACAAAATATCCAACATGTGATAGGTATTGTATCAATAGCATTGAGTCGTAATTATATGTGTACACAAGGGTGTTAAATGTGGCCAATTTGACGTAAATCTAATATTTTTGTTTAGATATTGGTACACGTTTTAAATGTCGTACCCTTCAAAATACTGACATAAATACTGTTTGATAATATACATATCAATAACAATCTTTTGTTATTTATTGTTATAGATTCCTTGCTTATTCACAATCATCAAAGTACAATTATAAGTATGTTTTTAGAAAAGGCCAAGCTTTATGATTACGTAAGCCACATACGTATCTATTCTTTCTGCAGTAACCAGGCAAGTAGCCAATTTGAAGTTCATGTACAGGAATAAGGATATTTTTATTGGAAAAAACAAATTCCTTGGTTTGCTAATGTAATAATATATATTTTGTTGGTCTTAAATTATGATAATGCTTATTGTTGCTATTCAAGTGGAAAGTATATAATTGTGAAATGGCCTACACATGTACTGATAAATGGTACTAGTCTTGAAAACAGAAATAAATTAAATATTATATTAAGTCTCAATAATCTCTGATTGACTTAGCCCTCCGCAGGGCCTAGGAGCATGAGGAATATTTGCGTGTGTCTAAAGATGTGGCAGTATATTTTGTCAGAGAGAGAAATTGACCACATACAACATCTCGTTTCAACATTCAACCATGTAACGTCGTAACCTGTTCATTATTAAAGACTACCTACTATAGTATACGCAGTAATTAATTTTTTTGTCCATGTTGCCGGAAGTTAGTCTACTTTCTCAGACATCAAATTGGATCGTGGGGCGAACAGAATAAAATAATGTGAAATTGTAGGCGCATCTAACTATTATCACCCGTTTTATATCGTATATTTTTTATTTGATTTGATTTCTGCATTTTTTCCAAATAAAATATAACTGAATAACAAAGAACATAATACACATGTAAGGTATAATACAACATAAACAAACAATGATTTCTTAATGTCAAAATGTTTTTTGTACATATATATGTACATATAATAACGAAACTTATTATTTCCATAACATATTATCATAAATGTAAAGTATTATCCGAACTATTCTGTTGGAAAAGTGCAGGAGACCGCAATCATAAGCAAAGCTTAACATTTCATTTATTTGGTCGCTTTATTTGTTCAGCATAAATTTTAGTTTCGACCATTCATCTAAAACACAGCCACATGTACATGGGTATTGACGGTTTCAACACTGCTAAAATAGACTAAGGAACAGTTCCAAAGTCTTACGTTACCATAAACTTTTTTTTTTAATAGGATAATTTGGGCCTATTATTATACCGGTCAATTTTTATGTTTTTCTAAGACTGTTGTTCTAAATTGCTATACTCTTAATCAGAATAGACGTTGGATCGGAATATAACATTATTAAAGTTTATGATGGAGAGAAATGACGATGAAATTATAGGAAATAATGTTTGCGTCAAGCTTGTGAAAAGACTATTGCAGTCTAAATATACACGCCAATAAAAACTATAAAACAACAACATTATGTGATCTTTCTGATGGACATCACGGAAGTTCCGTGATTGACACACGAGCAACGAGGGAAGGGGGGGGGGGGGCGGGGGGTATTGAGCACTACTTTTTTGTTTAAAATCAACACCCCCACCCCTCCCCCTAGTTTTTTTGTGCCCAGGGGAGGACGCCCGTCTTCATTTTGATTTGAAAGCAGGTTTTTGGCCAGGTGAGGGACCCCCTCCTCTCTCCCCCCCCCCCCCCCCCACCCTTAGATATGCCACTGGGGATAGCCGTAGGGTCGACGGTCAGTTGGAGTCGAGATCAGAGTCAGATCATGAGACACACTTGATCAGCTTAATGTCACAAATAGCGGTCTGCGTGTGCTTAGAACTAGACTAGTCTATTACTATTAGTTCATCGTCGATCCGTCGCCCATGCCCTCCTCATACAGAGACAGACCACGCCACAGAAGCCGCTAAAATGGTGTTTTCGAGATGTTTTAAGGTAAGGTTTGTTTTGGTTTTTCCTTAATTGTCAATAAGAGTAGTAGATTATATAGACCCCTCTTATCATAGCTTCATTACTTATTTGAAACCGCAGTATCCAGACTAGAGCTACATGTACATTGTAGGCCTAGATTCTACATGTACCGTACATGTAGGTATGGTACCGCGGGGAATTGGAAAGCCCCAAATTAATTGGTTAAATGAATTGAGCCCGGCTGCGCCCGCCAGGCCTAAGAAGATGAGACTATAACTTTGTTAGTCAGTTAATTAATGCATTTTAGTACAAGTACTCGTCAATCGATGAGTGCGAACCTAGCCTGCATGTTCCTGATGTTGGACCGAAAGCCTTGCCTTTGCTTTGCCTTTGGTCTCTGAAAAGTCTGAGGCATACTCGTGATATAGGCCCCGCAACTGTTTTGAATCGATTATAATTTTATACTAGGCTTCTAACTTCAGCCAACTCACTATATATACTCGTGATCTAAGCCCCGCGCAACGGCATCGCGCGCACTTCAACACAGCAGCGGGGCCTGTATCACGACTATACTTATACTCGTTATATAGGCCCCGCGCTACGTCATCGCGCACAATTCAACACAGCAGCGGGGCCTGTATCACGAGTATATATTAGCGAGTCTCCTATTCAACTCGCTATATATACTCGTGATATAGGCCCCGCGCAACGGCGTTGCATGTTCTACAACACGGACATGGGGCCTGTATCACGACTATACTGTATACTCGTGAACAAGGCCCCATCCAATGCATTTTCAAGACGGACAGCACGGTAGTGGGGCTTCTTACACCGAAGTATAATTTAGGCGGTGTTTTGAGGTTTAATAAATAGAGCTAGCAAATGATTAAAAAGGGTTACATTTAAATGATTAAATTTATCTTTTAGACCCTATTTTAATATTTTTCCTTTTTTAATATTTTACCTTCTTTAAAAAGACCCTAGATCTATTTTTCCTTTTTTAATATTTTTCCTTTTTTAATATTTTCCTTTTTTAAAATAAATATTATGCCCCCCTCTCTTTAAATTTATCTTTTAGGTCTAGTTAAATATTTGTCCGTTTTTAATTTTTATTGGGGGCCCGCCCCCCCCCCCCCCCCCCGTGGCTACGTGCCTCCCCCTCCTCCTAATTATTATTTAAAAAATAAGTCCCTTTTATTGCTGTCCGTCATGAAAATGTTGGCTGAAGACTGAAGTTAGAAGTCTAAGATTATTTGTAATCGATTACAAGACGGGTAAGTTGCGGGGCCTATTTCACTGCTAGATGTAGCCTATACTAGTATAGATCTAGATCTAAACATGATAAATAACTACGTCAGGCTCCTCCATATTCACTGACTGCCTCAATACAGAGCTGACTGAGTGTGGCTGTGGGGAGGTTATCGGGGCTATCAACTTGGGGAACTGCTTCAAGGGAGATTGTAATGTATGCAATTTTTTGTTGCTCGACAGGGAAGGGTAATAAGTTCCCACCCCCCCCCCCCCCCCCCCCCAAGTACGCTGGTTTATTTTACACGTCTGGCGTGAGGTTTTTTCATAAACCAGGAGCTTGCGGGAGAGCAGGAGGAAGGGCGTGGTGGCGGAGTCTCCCGCTACGAGCTGGTGGGACGGCGGGAGAAGGAGTGTGGTGACATAAGACTCCCTCCAAATGCGGGAGGGTTGGCAGCCCTGGGTTATGCAATGCAGTTTGTGTGTGCATGAGCGCCATACCCATCCTGCACAGTTCAATAGCTTCACAAACTGGAGCTGGACAGATAAGCTGAAAATAAGTCCATAGATGTACACCTCTACAAATGGAAAGAATGCAAACTGCCATTGAAGAACGTGATACTACAAATACACCCAAAATCTTGTCACTCCAAGCAAACGAGCAAAACGGAGAATTACTCACGACGGAACTGAATTCAGTGTACATGTACATGTACACATGTAATTGTAAGTGCTAACAATATGGCACAGATGCAATCATCCTCAAAGCAGAATTGAGACCTTTGGCCTTGGCATCTCTCTCGCCAATAGACAGAAATAACTGTCTGGTATGGGGAATTTCGAAACAAAACTGACATTTGTCAAACTTCCCCATACACAGACACATTTACGGTTATCCTTGGCATATGCACAATGGAGGGGGTGGGGGTGGGGGGGGGGGGTCAATTAGAGATTTACTCCATAATTTTTGCCTATTTTTTTTTCATTATCTAGACAAAATGATATAGAAAAAAAAATGATTGAAAACAAAATGAATCTAATTTTCTTATACCGGTACTATGAAAATAACATTAATTGTAGAACATCAAAATAGAAGGACTTACATGTACTTTCAGCTTATCTGATGCTTTTCTTGAAGCTTCTGTGCGAGTTGAGATGGGTGATCACACACAAAACTGCATTGCATAGCCTCCCCTCACTAACCCGTACGTATAGAGACAAAATCTTGCCCAATTACAGCTAAATTCAACTTGTATACAAAGTGCATTGGTCTTTGAGTGGAAGAAAACTTACTGGAAAAAAACAATCCAAGAAGACCCTATCAGAAGAAACATGCTGGTCTGCTATCCGCAACAAGATCCCATCCTAAACCACTGGGAGGACACGTTAGGATGATTTATTGAACTCATCCCCTTAATAAATTATAACAAAAATGTAAAAAAACTAATCTCATGCAAAGAAGATCTTAGTCATTTGCCTGCAATGGATAATTTAGATACATACCCCCAACTACATATTTGGCTGGTACATATCTTGTACAATGAACCATAGTGAACATTTCCCTTGCAGTTTAAAGCCCCTCTAAAGTGTTGGGAGCCCCAAATTTGCCAAAAATTTGATGACAAAATTTCACTTAAATTGTATCATAATGTGAAAGACAAGGATGTCATTTAAAACACATTTCTGCAAGGATTTTCAAAAAATTGTGTTTGAGGATATTTGATAAAAAAAAGAATACTTAATTTTGTTTTTTTGAATCTCTTTTTACTGAAGTAATCAAATTGGCAAGCTGATAGTAGTTAAATATTCAGAAACCCAAATCAAACATGCAAACATTTACTTATACACTAGATGATTACCGGTATATAAGGATTAATGTTAACATTGACCATATTTATATTTGTACATGTACATGTACATGTATGTATGCCAAATAGTGGTAATGATTTTGTTGGTATGAGTTACTCACATTTTCTATACCAGGGTAACTATTAAACAAGACTGCATCTCTGATTGAACAAATCTTTACTAATATGTAATGATGTACATGTATATGCCAGTATAACTCCTGGTATTCTTTATTGTGATGCAACTGATCACTTCCAATTTTCCAATTAAGTAACCACATAATAACTCCTCCATCTGAGTCCTTCAATAGCGTCAAATCAATGATGACACTTAATTGGCCCTAAAGGTTGATGTACTGTACAATGTACAAAAATCTCCTGAAAAGAAAAAGGAATGAACTGAAAATAGCTGTAAAATACAACAACACCATTCTTGTATGACATTTGAGTTACATGTAGTTTGGTTGATAGTTGATACGCAATGAATTCTATGAATGCTTCTGAAGATAATTAAAAAAAAGTAAGAATGTGTAGAAGATATTTGATAAATTATTATGCAGAACCAGACTAAATTATTATCCAGAATAGTGCTGCGACCGTGTATAGGCACGAAACCACCACTACACAACAGATAAACGAAGAACAAAAAATCACCTGTTTTTCAGGATTATAAGAGTCTGAAGTCAATATTTCACAAAAATGTCTGTCATCAGTCTAAAAATAAAGTTTAAGTTCCACTGCTACTTCGTTGAATAATCATTTCCATACACTGTACAATTTTGATTCAATGCCGTTGAGTCTCTTCTCTTGTCATCATGCAAATAATGCCAATTATTGTGATCTAACTTTCCAGCGAGCGCAATGGTTTTGTGTGCAGTATGGTTACTACACCTGTACAGTTACAACTTTTCCAATGCCATTGAGTCTTTTCTCTTGCCGTCATGGTAATAATAATAGGCAATTTTTGCAAACTCATTGCGGAATTAGAATCTGCGGTTCGTGTGTAAAATCGAGAAGATACTATAGTAACAGTTGGATGACCGCTGAGGCCCTGAAATCTAGAACGGGTTTTGGCCAAATCTACGGGCGTTCTCAATGACGCCCCAAGTGAATCAAGTGCCTCGATACAAACTATTTAATTCACCTGATAATAATAATAGTATTTAAATAGACAGAATCCAATCTGCATACATTAGTTGTTGCCACACTTTTGCAGTTTGCATTCTGACTATTGCGAATCCTAGACAGGTGAATGAAATAATTTGTATTGAGGAACTTCACAATGACGTACAGTATGTATTAAATTTGATTACATTACGAAAATGGCCTGTTCCCTTCAACGCAATACAGTACAGACGGGACTACACGACTAGCACAACTTGTCTCGACCAAGCCACAAAACGGCTTTTTATCAAATTTCAACAATAATTTATCATCAAGTTTTAAAACAATTCATGTTATATCCATATTCATGTTGTTACTGTTCAGAAACAATAATCGGAATAAACAAAACTCACCGAAGAGTCATTTGTGCCAGGGGCGGATCTAGGGGGGTTAGGAGGTTTAAATCCCCCCTTTGGCTGGCCAAGGTTCTTTCTACCTCCCCCCCCCCCGAAATATTGGTTGGCACTTTTTTCAAATTGAAAACCAATTTTAGTGCTCCCTACCCCCCACTAAGCGAAATATTGGTTGGCGCGATTTTTCAAATGTCAACCCTGCCCGCCCACGCCATAGAAAAGAAGCTAGATCCGCCCGTTCAAATTCGTCATCCTTCGTTATTAGACGACAAAATTCTCATAACCATCTTTGGTACAAGCTCACTGATTGGCTGTTTATTCACTTGGGGCGTCATTGAGAACGCCCATAGATTTGGCCAAAACCGTTCTGGATTTCAGTACCTCAGCGATCACCCTGCTGTTACTATAGTAGCTTCTTGATTTTGCACACGAACCGCAGATTCTCTGTCCGCAATTAGCTTGCGAAATACCCCTAATGTTTGTCGAACTGGCAACAACTAATGTATGCAGTTTGTATTCTGTCTATTGAAATACTATTATCCTTATCAGGTGAAAGAAATATTTAGTATCGAGGCACTTCACAAAGACGTTTGCATTAAATTTGGTTACATTACGAAAATTGCCTAATAGCATTGCAAATGCAATACCTCCGTAGAGATACATGTACGTACGCATTCACCGAAAAGCGAAACCACGTATTGTATTGAGGGCAGTCTGTATGCGACGGCCAGAAACCTGAGTGCTCTGCGTCCGCGAAGGTCTGTATGTTGCTGAGCAAAAAAAATCGCTAATATGTCAATCATTGCGGTCTGACTATTCCATGAGCATGATGATTTTGTGTGCAGTACTGTTACTACTGTAACAACTTTACAGAGGAAAAATGGTTGTTGTGAATGCGCGCTGGATTGCTGGTCTTAAATGTACATGTACAACATACTGTACATGTACAAATGTACCTAGCTGAAATATTGCTTTTGTTTTTGGTAAATGTCATAATAATAATAATAATAAATTATATTTCTATAGCGCATTATACAAGGTATGTCTCTATGCGCTTTACATTGTATTACAAGCTTAATTAATTACATACATCTACTATTGAACTATTGAACTATAACTGTGTACACGCAAAGATAAACTGGCTGTGTGCACTGAATGGAAATTACACACTAAACTCACAGCACTAAATTCCAGAAACAATTTAATGACAATAAAAGATATTGTATAAATACCGGTAATTGGAATATTATTGAAGACTTGCCTGGTAAAAAGGTTAAAGCCTTTAAACCATCACATGACACTTGATGTTCAAGTTATTCAACACCAAAAGAGTGTTTGAAGTTACAATTTTAATGCTTATTTTGTGACCCTTTTTATCTAATTAGTAAAGATATTAAAGGTAATGAGAGCCATTAGCAAGTATTGATAGTAATAGTTTTTTACAGGAAATGTAACCCTAAAAGTAAGATGCTCTGAAGGAAACAGAAAAAATTTAGAAGCAGGCTGGTGAAAGTAGTGCTGTAACCAAACGTTTAACCGTCCGGTATCCGACCGCCCATGGCGGATTCCGTTTTCAATTCGACGGTTTCGTTTTCCCGTTTTTTTTTTTTTTTTTTTTTTTTTTTTTTTTTTTTTTTTTTTTTTTTTTTTTTTTTTTTTTTTTTTTTTTTTTTTAATATTTTTTTTTTTAAAGTTTCGATTTATGCCCCTCCACCTGGCACTATGCCTGGCAATGTCTCCCAGCTCAGTAATCTGTGTGTTGACTCACTACTCCGAAACTAGAACAACACTTGTCTGTCATCTTGGTTTGAAAGTAATCTTTGTAATAGATCTCAATATGAAGTTTATAATAATAATTCATCTAACTTTTACACACGGCGTACCACAAGGTTCTATCCTAGGTCCTCTACTGTTTTTGATTTACATTAATGATCTTACACATTACACAGTTAAATGAAAGTCCTTCCCGCTTTTTCACACGGACCTGGCTTGTTGGGTAAAAAAAAAAAAAAAAAAAAAAAAAAACTTTTTTTTTTTTTTTTTTTTTTTTATTTTTTTTTTTTTTAAATAAATCGTTTAACCGAAAACCGTCCGGTTTTGACTGGCGGTTAAACGGAATTGGAGATATCCGTGATGTTACAGCACTAGGTGAAAGTTTGAACAAACTCAGACAAGACAGTAATAAGTACATGTAAGGTTTTAATGTTTGAAATTTGTAGTCTGTATATGAATTTCAATTTTTTGAATTGATGATTGGGCATGTATAGTGATGTTATGTTGGACCAATATCATTCAACACTTACACATGTAATATGACTATGATAGAACCTCTTCATTTTTGGAGGACCTATTGAGCTCTCTGAATATATTTTTTAGTACAGCTCTGAGAGAAAAGGGACTGGTATACTGTAAACTTTGTTTTAAAAGTGTGAAACAAATGGAGATTTACAATTATGTCCCAGTAGAATGACTTACAGGGTATTGTACATTGCTGGTTGTGAATGTTAAGTGATTACAACTTTCTAATAATTTTGTTTTTCTTGTTTTAAATCAATTTCTTTGAACTTTCTTATTGTTTTTTTAATTTCTTTTAAACTCTCACCAATTTTTTCTCTGATCTTTCTTTATTTATGGATTCAACTTGTTATAAAGGTTGGTATATTATATGATCCAACAACATTATTGATACTTTGCAGCAGAAGCATGCAGTTGTACACTGAATATAACAACTCTATATTTTGATGTTGTTGCTGATGTGTTGTTCATCAAACAGCCATGAAATTCATCATTATAAACTTCATTCATCATCCAAAAGTCAATATTTAAAAATTGTAATGATGTTCTTAAATATGGAGTGAGTCAAAGTCATTGGCTAGGTCAATTGGTTAACAACAATATGGAATGAATAGTGATTACCTTTATTATTTTCATAACTTCAATTACTGAACAACTCTTAGTAGAACATTTTTTAACACAGTGAGCAAATATTTCACCCAACAGCTAAAAATGTTTTTGTGGTTAATGTTGAATAGAAGTATAACATTTTATCAACCCTAGAGATATTATTGTATTAAAGAACTTTTCAAATGTTGAATAATGAATATCCATTTTACATGTAGAGTGTATAAAAATACCAACATTTAGCAATCATACAACAAACATTCTGTGATATGAGTTCAGGCTCAAAACATAACACTATTTGTTAATGCATGGCAACAAAAATGAAGACACCTTATTGTTTATGTCTTGCAGTGTAGGAAATGATGTTATCTCTTATTGTGAAAGCTTTGTCAAAAAGCTGTATTACAGAATTTAAATACATGTAGCTTTGTTTTCAGTAGACAAGAATATCAAAAGACATCAAACTTCAGGACCTTGCCTATTCTGCAATTTTAATTTTAATTTTCCGTCAACATGATTGTATGAATACTTTTAAAAGTTTGTTGTTTGTTAATTCATCATTTGCATAGCATTGCATAACATTCTTTAACCAATGAATTTCTGTTTACATTGGTGCCTAAATTATATGGATTTTGTAACTTTGATATGTGCAGTATACTGCTGAATGGGAAACATGATACATGTAAGTGACAATGTTGCAAAAAAAATAGTGACTCTTAATATTAATGTTGATTCTAAAATACATGTACATACATGTACATTAATGAAATTCACAATGAATATGACGGACAAAGAAAGCGGACAAAATATACATTTCCTCATTCTACCCTCAACAATTGCTATGGTAGACAAAGGAACATCCTTTCACTGCTATTATGTAAAAATCTGTAGAACAGGTGTCACATGCATCTTGTTCTACACATTTTTAATTAATAGCAGTGAAGGGATGTTCCTTTGTCTACCATATATAGCAATTGTTGAGGGTAGAATGAGGAACTGTATATTTTGTCCGCTTTCTTTGTCCGTCATTTCCATAGTGATTGTAGATTTCTGCACCTACACAGATGTCTTGTTATCCAAAAGAACTGGTGAAACTCTCAAAATGATAACTCTCAATAATAGCACCACAATCAATTGGGTATCATTGCATAGAGAAATAGGTCTACCTGTATTACAGAATAAAAAAGGATAGTATTATATTCTCATAAGTGATATTAACCAAAACCAACTTTCTAAACAGGGTGGATTGTTTCAGAAATGCATATTTCCTTCAAATATTTAATATCTGTGACATTTACATGCAATCTAAATTTGAAGCTCAATTTACTACCGGGTAGTTTGGTTGAAATTGGTTGCGATTGTCTTTCTTCAAATCACTTTTTAAAGCAAAACAGGTTTTGATCTGAGGTATAATCAGAAAATTAAAACATTTGTATACTAATAAAAAGAAATAGATTAAATTCCTCTCCTGGCAGCTTCAACTCTGAAGTATGGATGAACTATGGCCTGTACCTGCACTAGAAGTGGTCAAAAGCCTACTATTTTGAGTAGTATAAAATTATAATCTTTGGAAAATCCTGTTCAGTGAGCTGTGAGGCTACATTATAGATTTAAGTGGTATCAGTTACGATTTATGGGCCATTCCCTTTCTCCATCTCACTGAACATGTAGATAGTACCAGTATTGTTTTGGGCTATATTTAAAGAAACAAAATCAAATCAGACTACCGGTAGTCATTCTCTTTCCATACAGTGATGAAGTGAGCAATGTGGTTCAAAATTCTGAATACTTTGTTTTGGTAATGTGATCTTCCAATGTCTTCCAGTAATGGTTGTCTTGCTGACCCTGACTTCTAAGCAAATAGCCTTCCTTTTTTTTAAATGGTACATTGTAGCTGCAATAGTTTTGAGAAAAAAATCTTGATATACACCCTGTACATGTAGGTGTCACATTAATTCATTTTCTATTTATGTAAATAATAATAAGCATATCAACACCACCCTTATGTAAATAAAAATGTTAACAAAAATTCAGGGCAAAAACTTTTCCTCACAACAACGCAGCCTCTCTAAATCAAATATGTTGGTATGTATTACATTTGATGTGATACATGTAGTTCGAATATCATGATGATACTGTACATGGTTATGAATAGCTATTATGGATCACATTCTTTGCCCCCAAGATATGTGAAATTCACCTACGGTATGTAGAAGATTTAGGATGAAGGGTTCTCAAATAGTATAGTTTGGCATAACCTGTCATTAATTGGAGCTTAACATGATTGTCATAATATTACTGGCCTCGAGGGAGAAACAAGGTAATACACCCTGTATTGCCTTCACTAATTCAGTAAGGGCAATACATGTACATATAAATGCATATCACTGTATCTCCCAAAAGATTATAATTATTACCTATTCATTTGTGAATCACGTACGGTCACTATACCCTACTACCGCGCCGCATGATAGTCTGCTCAAACTTTGCAGCGATTTAGCTGTTTGAAAGGTCCCGGATATTTAATGGGGCCAATACGTAATGGGCTCAATATATGGAACACAATCTTTGTACTCAAAGTGAATGGTGAAACCCGAAAGAGAGAAACTATCAGGAAATATTGCCCGCTCAAAACTGTTAGTTTGCGGACCGGGCAAATATGCATTTTAATGCATGGTACCTGTAAAATTACCTGCTACTGTATACATGAAGGTAATAAAGCAAACACAGATCAAATTCACTACTGGTTCATGTAAAATTTCACCTAGAGAGTACATGTTGTGGATAGACAAACTACCAGCCATACAAGAATGTAGGAAAACCAAATCGAGTAGGAAATTGTTAGTTAAAAATTCAAAAATATTGCTTTGTATAATATGTCTTATAATGTGACAGAAAATCCTTTAGAATAGTGCTAGTACTCAGTACACTGCTGAATCATTTTACATAGCAGCTCATGGAACTTAAATCACATTTTAGTCTTTTCAAATCCTCTGTGAAGTCCTTTTGACATTAGCTTCAATGTGGCAATTTTTTGTAGTATTCTGTACATGTACATGTACATTCAATCTTATGGTCATACAGAGATTGAATCACATTGTTATGAAATTTGAATTGTCTCCTATACAGGGTGTACATGTACTGTACATCTTCAACAATATTCACATACACAAGATTTGTGTAATTATCACTGTTTTGTATACTTGAGATGCTTTTCGCAAATATTTATTGGAAGGTTTGTATATCCTTTGCTTACATAACATGGATTTCTTTGGCTTTGTCAAAGAAATTTCTAATTGGTGTATCATGTATCACCTACACATACATGTATGTAGTGTACTGGAATATTGTAAGAATATGTACTTCTTTTGATCCTGTAATCTGTATGATATGTTAGATATTTGATATAATTTTATAATTCTTAAAATGCTTATTCATTTTTCAGAGGGGCAGGTAGACACTTGATGACAATCAACGCAAAGGCACAAGGTCACTGTCAAGATAAAGAAGAAATGGCATGTGTACTCCACCGATTGTGAGAAGGGGCTCTTGATTATCCTTTGAAAAAGTGGTAGATCAAGTTGATCCAGTGTAACAGTAGCAGCAAATCTATGAGGTATGTACAATGTAGATGGATTGTAACAAAAAAACTTAGGGGTGTTCAATGATCAAGGTATTTAAGACTCCTACCCCATTTTTTCACCATTTTTTTTTATTGATGGCTATTAAGTGCTGCATGCATGTACAATGTAGTTTTTCAATTAATGGATGTAAAAATTGATGCTTTTGGATCATAATTGACTAATATGCTCATGTAGTAGACAATTTTCAAAATGTATTCAAATGTATACATACATGTACATGTACGTGTACCTTGCGATGAGCTATTACATGTACATTCACCTGTTTTCTATTATTGTACCTCAATTCCGGTAGTCAGGATGCAAATTGCAAGGATTAGTTGTTGCTACATGTAGGTTGGGTAAACATTATGGCCTGCCTGACCTAACAACATGTAATGTGTGGTATTGGTATTCTGAAAGTGTTTATTATTGAAATACAATTTTTCAAAGCAGGAGAATGAAATGATTTATTAAGAGGCAGGTAAAGAAGATGTTTTTGCATGAAATATATTTACGGTATGAAAATGACCGATCAAACCAAACTCTTGAGTATATTTGTCTTTACTTAGAATATATATGATAATAACTCAACTTTGTTATTGTTTTGTTCCTGAAAGTCATTTCATTTGATATATGCTGTACTGTGACTTATTCACATAGAAATTGTAGAGCATTGCATATAATACAATTTATAGATCGTTATGTTATAGATAATTATTGGGGAAAAACAATGTGAACCTTTCCATTTGTTAGTATTGGCAATGCAGTGTACAGGTACAAGATTACAACAATTGTAGAATACTTAATACTAGACAATATTTGTATATTATATTATATGATATGATAGTATGGTATGGTATGATAGGGAAAAAATTCATCTCGGAAGAAATTGTAGACATTTGAATGAATGTACTCCAAAATATATTATTGTTAGCACTGTTCACACTGTTCTTGAGACCAAAAAATAAATGGAAGCTCTGTTCTTTATTTTTCAAACCAACAGATTTCATATGGGATCCCTTCAAGTACAAGGTTTACGCTGGTTCACACACGCACTGAGAGGGACCTGGCAGAGGCTATAGCATGGCCCTTGGTATGATCAGCCTAAGGTAAAGGTTGATTCAAAGAGACATTAAATGGAGATTTTTCAATGAATAGATTTTGAATGTTTAATTCCAGATATTTAATTGTCTCGAGTAAAAAAACAAGTACCCGGTCACTTCTCCTCCACCACCGCCTCCAGCACCGCCCTCACCACCCCGACAGACACCCGTACATTAACCACCGCCACCCGCCGAACCCTCAAAGCAGCCGCCAGCCTCACAGCTACAATGCACAGCAGACGACAACAGACTACAACGCCGCCTACGTCGGGGACACACACAGCGTCTCGCCGACAGCACCCCCCACTCATCGACTCGAAACTCTCCTAAGTCCGCAACCCGGAGCCTCCAGCCCAGGCGGACAGTCAGACGAATTACCAGCCGACCATCCATGCCCACTCCCCGATGACTGAAGCCGACACGGTCTACTACTATTTTTCCCTGACGTCCGCACCCCGGTGACTTAAGCTCACGCACGCCAGCTATTCTCCACTCCTGACGACGGATAGTCAACCTGTTCGAAACGTCGAGCCACTCATCCTCTCCAAGCGCTATAGTTCTCCTGAGAACTATATGCTAAGAAAGATAACAAACAGTCCTTTTCAGGACTACACTCGTCCAAGAAAGATTACCGAGTCAGAGTCCTTTTCAGGACTCCTCAAACCTCTCTCTCTCTCTCACACATGGTGCAACCGCAAACCTACTGTATACAAAAATATGTGTTCACTAGTGTTGAATTGAAAAAAAGCTCCTGCTGTGGCAATCGAAAAGAGCGCTATATTTTGATTTCTTACAAAGAAGTTTCAGAACCTATGACTATAAAATTTCACACTTTATATCTAAAGGGTTTAATTATTTAAAATAATTTGCAAGTTTCTTGGAGGTTACACAAATTTGAAAAAATGTAATTTGTAAGAGTTTACAGAACTCAATATCACTGTATTTTGATGATATTTAATTTGGGTTTGAATTAGAGCAAACAATTTAAGAGGATACAAGTTAAACAAATAGGGTGTGTAGTTTGATAAATGTGGGATATCCATTTGTTTCATTATACTACAAATTTTTGTGAAAGGTCGATCATCCACTATTGTTAGAGGAAACCTCACAAAACCTCACCCCAAAGAATAAGCGTAGGTATTCTGAAAAGTGAGATGTATTTCTGCCGGCCCTATGATGTACAAAATTCCTTACGAATATGGAAAAGAGCTACCGGTATGTAGGATGCGAAAGTTAATGTGGTTAGATGAGCAAGTGTGCACTTGTAAAAATGACACCTGGCTGGAATGATCCCCAGGGAGTAGAGAATGTGCATACATAGTGTGCGGGTAAGCCTGAATCTGATGACCGGGGTAATAATATACCTGTAAAGCACTTAGAGACATCATACGCTATATAAAAGCGGAATCATTATTATTATTATTATTTTATTTTAGGCCTCAGATGAAGGAAATGGGTGCCGAAAGAGATCCTTTGAGCACCTTATCTCTGCCAAAACTGCATTTATAATTTAGCACTTTATGTAAAGTCCATTAGATAATATTTATTTGATGGTATTATCGTAATGGCATTCAGGAAAAGTCAACTTCAGGTGTACAATCATCTTGCAAGTAATAAACCTTATATGTGATTTAAATAGTTTGTAAAATGATTAGAATAATGATAAAAGGATATGAGAATGATTATGGTATACCACTTATAAGCTTATATTACAAGATGATTTTAACATAAAAAATAAACCCAAACAAGCAAAAATATTGAGCATTCAACCATACTATTTTTTAAAGATGTGTATGTACACAAGAACCAAATGAGATCACTTTAAGGCGCCACGGAGGCATATATTACATGTAGTGTCTTATAGCTCATGCAAAAGTTGGTAACCCCCTGCCTAACTATTTGTTCAGGTTTTTCTGATATGTGTTGCTAGATATCAAGATGATTACCATTCTATACAAGCTCCTTGAAATTATTTCTTGCAAAAGTTGAATACTGTACTAAAACATAAGAGGTGACAATTATTAGTCCCCTGTCATCTAAATTCCTATATGGCTTCTTTTCTTTTCTGTAACCATGTAAAATATCACAAACTAGTTATTAAAAGCTACGTAAGTTTTCTGAATTTAAAGGTGACCAAGTGCCTACGGGTACTTCATTCTTATTATTTACTTTGACTGGCCTTATTACCTCTTGTGCTATGTTTCATGTGTGGGCAACACATCTATATTTGTGTGGGCGTATTAAACCTGACTGCAGCTATTGCTCTATGTACATTAAATATGTAACAAATGAAAGCATTGTAAAGTTGTAAACATGTTTACGGCATAGCTTCTGTATGAGGCTATTGATATATCACCTGTGTAAATATATACATTATTTCAATAACATTTGCTATTTTTTGTGGGGATAATAGTGCTATACATTCCATTCAAAATATACAATCAGACCGGTTTTATTGTACATAGGTCATGCTGAAATATAATAGTGTAAATGAAGAAAAATTACCATGTAGTAAATATGATTTCAGGAACACGATGTCGGTTTGCTGCAATTCGAGAATTGATGTGTTGACAATTGTTCCGGGCTTTAGTTTATCAAAATTGTAGGGTTAGGGTTAAGGTTAGATTAATATTTAAGCAAGATTTAGGGTTAGGTATAGTATTGGTCCAGGATTAAACTTAGTAAGTCATTTAATGTTGGGAACTATTGTGAAGCAATTTTAGTAGGAGCATGTGTCACAAAACTCAATTTTTCCTCACATTTTGTAGGAGGTATTATACTAAATTATTCATCATGGAATACCCAAACAAAGTCTGTTTTGTATGTGCTTTATTTTTTGTTTGGTGTGCATGTTGATATTTCTGACTGTAGTAGTAGTAATAGTAGTAGTAGTAGTGGTAGTAGTAGAATGGTTTCATTAGTTTTACAAGCTCAGTTTTAAAAAGCCTCTCAACAAAACTTAGATATATAGACAAGTACAAATAATACACAGTACAATAGATCACAACTTATTACTTATTCCATACTTGCAATGCAAGTTGCAAACAAATTGATGATAAAATAGAATAGATTCGTCATTAGTATTATTTTTTATAATTATTGTTAAGTGAGGAATATTCATATTTTAAATAGAAATCGAGACTGATTAATTGAGTGTGTGACAAGTAAATACTGAAGATTTGTTTGATTTTGAACCATATTAAAATGCAAATGTAATGCCTATTCATATTCTATAATGTAATTCATGACAGTCACACACAATATATGAGGATCTATCATAGAAACATAATCGAACAATACTGAAAGAGAGAAAGTGTCAGGGAGAGATCAATTTAACCCTAATAAGGCCGGGGGGGCCATTATGGCCCCCCCCCCCTCCACGATTTTTCCGATTGCTAGGGAACGCATATGGATGGCGCCCCGCCGCTCGCTGACTTTTTTCTTTTGAGTCTTGCGCAACTTTTAAAAGAATTTTTTTGAAAATCGGACCTACGGTTACAAGGTCACGTGACCTTTTGTCTTTGCATGTCAGCCCGAAAATCGCTCATTTTTGTGATTTGTGTACAAAACATATGGAAAAGTCATTTTTCTCAAAACAGATCAAACATGGGTTATTGGGTCTTGTTTAAAGGTTATGTGGTTGTTTTGGTAGTCAAAATGGTTGAATTTTAGTAAGAAATGAAATAAAACAACAAAAACAATGAAATACATAAGTTAAAAAAACAGTGAAATACATAAGAAATTATAAAAACAAGAGATAACATAAGGAATAAGCTGGCTCATCCAAATTTTGTTGTTGTATTATTATTCAGAATGGTCTAATGAATATTTGTAGAGAAAAAGAATGCTTGAATATGAATAATATATGATTTGTGGGTAAAAATGTGATTTTATGACTTTATTTGCATAAATTACCATAAATATGCAAATGAGTGAATTTTTCAAAAAATTGAAATTATCATATTATTCTATACACTTTACTTGACATGCGTGCAAATTTTCGCGGCGATCGGCCGCTTCGCGGCCGAGATCTTATGGGGGGGGGGGCCATAATGGCCCCCCCCCCCGGCCCTACTAAGACCTCAAATAGCCCGGCCTGATTAGGGTTAAAGAGAGAGGGTTAAGTTAGAAAAAAAGAAGAAGGAAGAAATGCATAAGAGGAGAGAGAGAGAGAGAGAGAGGGAGGGGGTGGCGTGAGAAGAATGGAACAGATGAACTGTGAAGACATGGAAAAGAAGAATAATGATGGAAGTAAGACGACAGAGGGAAAGCGATTGTGTGTATAAGTCAGTTTGTGGCTCTGTATGTTGTAATGAGGGCATGCGATGATGTAGCATAGCAAAAGCGAGAGTTTGGGGTGTAGGAAGTGAGTTGCAGGGCGTCGGACGGGGCCCGTAGGGTGTCGTATCATCTCCTTTTTACTTTCTCTTCCACTTCTTATCTTCCTTTCTTCCATTTTTTGATTTTTCCCTTTCCCCCGTCTTTTCCCCCTTCAATATTTGGTTAGGCCTCCCATCTTCAACACCAGAGGATGGGGGAGGGAGGGTGTGGGGGTAATCTCGCTATTCATAACGTCGAACTGCATATATAAAACACGAAGGCGGTAACTATTGATAAAAGCATGAGGACCGTTATTCATAATGTGAGATGAGGGTCGCTTTTCATAATTTATATTGGGGGTCACTAGGACCGCTATTCATAAGATAAATTTAGGGTCACTATTTATAATTAATGCAGAATGAGGATCGCTATTCATAATATGAGAAGAGGGTCGATATTCATAATCCGAGAAAAGCGTTGCTTTCCATAATACATATGCCACAGCCATAGGGGTGCTCCCAGTCAACAATTAACTCTCTTGTCATGTTGTTGCTTATTCAATTTTTTTATGAATAGCGACCCCCATTCCGTGTTATGAATAACGACCCTCTTCTCGTATTATGAATAGCGACCCTCATTCCGCATTATAAAAAGCGACCTTCATTCTGTTTTATGAATAGCTACTCTCTTCTCAAATGATAAATAGCGACACTCTTCGATTAAGATTAGCTATCCTTATGAATGATTACCCTTTTCTCAAATTATAAATTGTGGTCCTAATAAATAGCGGTCTTTATGAATAATGGTCCTTATAGCTAGTTGGCCTCGGGGGGGGGGGGGGGATTGGTGTCCGTTTATGTGTCTTGGATGGGCTTGGATGTGTATTAACGGGGGGGGGGGCACGGTTGGTATGCTTTTTTTGATTAAAAGTTGCAATTAGATTTAATTAAAGATGATAGATTTAATTAAAGATGGTTAAGTTTGATAATCGGGGAAACAAGATCGGTCAATCTTCATTGATTACTATTTGCAAATTAATTCATCCTTGCTGAACCTATTTAAAAACTGAATTTATCAATCATCAGAAACGAGCTGAACGGGTTGAACGTAAAACAAGTTGTAACACTAATTGTAACCTTAACCGTAGTCCTAAACCTAGATATAATCCTTAACCCTAGATCTAACCCGCAACCTTACCCTAGTCCTAACCCTTGTCCTAACCCTAACTCTAAACCCTGAACCTCACCCTAGTAATAACCCTCTCCCTGACCATAACCTCAACCCTAAAATCATTGATGGTGGATTATTCTGCAGTTAGCCCAAACAGGTGTTTTGCCTGATGTTATAACTAAAATGCTACCCGCCACTTCCTTATTTGTGTCGATCGATCAACTTTACGGCGATCAAATTCAGAAGGGGGGATAATTTGTGTTGTATGCGTGTTACGGGGGGGGGGGGGGGGAGCAGTGTGGATATGTTTTTGAATTTTTCATCAACAATTGCATTTTGATTGAAAAATAGTTAATTTTGATAATCAGTGAAAGAAAATTGGATAAAGACGGCAATCCTCAATATATTAATATTTGCAAATTATTTAATCTTAAATTTAACCTGCTTAAAAAAAAGGATTTCTAGGTAATCCAAAATGAGCTGCATGGGTTGAACATAACAACACTAATTGTAACCTCAACCGTAGTCCTAAACCTAACCCTAGTCCAAACTCTTCCCCTAACCCTAGTCATACCCCTAACCCTTGTCTTAACACTTAACCTTACCCCAATCCTAGCTTAACCCTACTTCTAACCCAGCCCCTGTCACTGACCCTAATCCTAACCCTAATTCATTATCATGGATGGTGGATAATTCTGCAGTTAAGCCCTATAGGCCGTTTTAGCTGATGTTATTAATAAAAATTAATGAACCCCTGCTCCTTTTGTATATGTCCGATTAGACGACCACCGTTCAAATTTCAAAACAAGAAGAACAAATATTTTCTTTAAATGGAAGATTATCCTGATGAATAATTTGCAGATTAGGCATCATGCAACAAACAAAACTGTTTGAAAAATTCGTTTAAATGAAGTCAATTGATAAGTTTATGACACTAACAAGAAAAAGCGGAAAGTACCCTTTTTTTTAAACCATTGGTATTAAAAACGTAAATACACATGCACTTTGAAATATCGAGATAAAGAGTGTTGTTATTATTCAACAATCATGATATGCGACCCATCCCGAAATTTTTCATCTACAAAACAAAATTAAAGATAAATTTGAAGAAAAAAAAAGGGGTTTGTCTCAGTTACTTCGGATATTTTACTTCCAACTTTACAGCGACAGAATTATGAGACTATGTACCGTTGTTTAAAGTGGAAAAAGCCCTCTATTGACTATTTTGCAATTAACGCAAATAAAGAAATCGAACTACGCAAGTGGCTTATAGTCTCTTTCTTCAGGCTCATTTACTTTATGAAGCGTTATTTGACATATTCATTGTAAAGTGTAGAGACAAATCGGACCACAGCAACATCGACAGCAATGTACCATGTCAAACTTTGATTACCAGATAATCTTGAATAATACAGTGCATATTTGATTTCTGAACTTGGGGAAGAAAAAGAAAAAGAAAATGAAAAAGAAGAGAAAGAAGAAGAGAAATGAAAGAACAAGAACAAACAACAACAAAATGAAACGAAGAAGTTTTACAAAGCTGTTTAGTCGCTATAGGCCCTACCCGAATATAGTCAAATTTATCGATTATCGTTATTTGGTGGATAAAAGCACAATTTTTGGTACAGGGCTTCGTTAGGACTTACTAAACGATATTAGGCTAGGAGCCCCCGGCAACAAAATCAATTAAAGGGTGTGGGGGCGGGAGCGTCTTTTTGGAGCCCCGAAATAATTTTACAACATTGATTTGTTGCTGTAAAAATGCCATTTTTGGTACAGGGCTCCCTTAGGACCTTCTGAACTATATTAAGGTAGGATCCCCGGCAAAAATATCATATAAGGGCGTCGCCTCGTAGCCCCAAAATATTTTATAAGATAATATAACATTGGGTTTTCGTGAAACCCATGGGGCCCCAAATCGCACATATATGAATAATTATGCCGGGGGCTTCTACCCTACCATCATTCAGCACAGGCGCGGATCCAGGGGGGGGGGGGGGGGTAGTGAGCACTATTTTTTAAATTTGTTTTGCTCCCAAAAATTCGCCCAGTGTGGGGGGGGGGGTGTAGTCGGGGGGGGGGGGGTGTCGAAAATTTAAAAATTTTCACCTCAAGGGGGGGGGGTCCGGGCTCCCCAGGCCCCACTCCCTGGATCCGCCACTGATTCAGCAGGTCCTAATGAAGCCCTGTACCAAAAATTATGATTGTACTACAAATCTCAATGTTATACTACCTTATGAATTTTATGTGGTCTACGAGGCGACGCGACGCCCCCGCCCACACCCTTATATGATATTTTTGCCGAGGCTCCTACCCTACTATCGTTCAGTAGGTCCTAAGGAAGCACTATACCAAAAATGGTGCTTTTGATCTGGCAAGTAACGGTAATTTCACTAAGCCACCTGAATATTAAGTTATTTTTCACAAAATTTCTCGTACATTGATTACTTGAACAACTATGGTGATTATTATTTGGTCATCAATGCCGATCAACTTGGTGTTAAAATGTGACAAACATTTATCTTCATGTGATTTATACCGCCTTGGGAGAGAGAGAGAGAGAGAGAGAGGGGGGAGGGGGGGGGGAGGGAGAGAGAGAGAGAGAGAGAGAAAGAGAAGAGGGGAGGGGTGATGATGACATTGGTGATGGCAATGATGACTCTGCCTGTTGAATTGCACAAGGTTTATTTTTTTCTGTAGTTACATGTACTTATTTCGATTCAGTCATACAAAACATTTGAATTTAAAATGCACAATTAAAAAGTATAAGTTTACTTGTTTTTGATAATGGAAATTGCTTTAAGGAGTGGGATATTATTAGTACATGCTTTAATATTATTGTATAAATATCATTATTATACATGTATCATCACCATCACCCTTGGTGCCATCATCATCACTACTACCATCATCATCACCACTACTACGATCATTATCATCATTATCACCACCATCATTACTACCATCATTATCATCATCACTACTACCACCATCATCACTACCATCATCATCGTCGTCACTACTACCATCATCATCACCACTACTACCATCATTATCTCCATCATCATCACCACCAACATCGTCACTATTATCATCATCATCTTCATCTATTCACAGTAAAGTTTTCAATGAATTTGGTGTTGTCTGCCAAAGTTAGCTTACAGTTTAAATTTCTATATTAAATATGCAAATCATGTAAGTTCCACTGCAAACCACCCTTAATGCTGTGGTTCATAATTTGAAGCAGTTGATAATTGTCATAGATATTACAAATTCAAAATTATTCAGTCTAGTCCATTTTCAAGGTGGCATATTTTTACAAGTTTGAACTTTCTTATTGTAATTTTAACACAACTATTGTGAGAACATGAAAACAGGATTTAAAATTCTTGATTTCAACAATTACACCGTAAAACTTTCATCCCATTGAAAACGTTACAACTACATGTACATTTATTTCTAAAAGGGCCCTAATTCACCCAGTCAACCTTTCATTCTTAAGTTACAAAAAAATGCATCCCCAAAAAATCACATTTACAAGGAGTATGAATAATTCACTTGTTAACTCTATATTTTATATCTCAAACAATATTGTTGACATTTTCGTAGCAAATGTACATTGCAAAAAGGACATGTACACGCATACAGTGTAAGCCCATTGACATAACATGATGGAACTGACAAGGAATATCCATTAGTTCACAGCATATGCTCCCGAGGAAAAGTAGAAATATTGAAGAAATACATTGGTAAAAATGTAATGAACTGGATAATAATAACAAATTATGAAATCTTATAAGTTATTCCATAATACACATATATACATTTAATATGTATGTTAATTTCAATTAAACTGTTCGGTAGTTGTGATGTTATGTGGACAACCCTCACATTTGCTTTTATTGACGCAAAAAATACATTACAGGATAAGAGATGTGTAATTGCTTTGGAAATACTTTCTTGGCATCTACTAAAATTTCCCTTTCCTTGCCGGTTATAGTTTGTTTGTTTTATTTCCGAAAATCATCATAAAAAACAATAACACAATATAACAAAATCAAAGACTTATATAACAATGATAGAATGATAAAACGGTTGGATAGTCCATTTCAGAGCCATTAACCTAATGGCTCTGTTCTTCCATGGAGTCCAATATATATATAATGATACTATAATAAGTAATGATATAACAAAATAGTTAGTCATAATTAAAATATATAAATAAAAAAAAAAAAACATTGTACTTGTACTGAACTTAACTAAATCAAATTAACTTAAATTAAACAAAAAAACACTAACAAAAAGCATTAAAATCTATTCAAATATCCCCTACCATCCCTAATGTAACGAAATACGACCCACCCTTATCACCCAACCAGCTAACAATTAACTTAATTAGTTTAAAAATATTCTACACATTTTCTAATTTAGTCTGTTACTAAATTGATTATGTTTATGTTTTGAACAGTACAAAGAAGGATAATTAATCAATCAGCAGTTTTTCTATCTTTGAGTCCTCCAAACTATATTAGCTATAGAAACTACATGTACAAGATTTGATATACCCGAACACATGTTCATTTAGATCATTTGCTGACATTTAACAAAAAAGATCCATTACTTATTTCATCTGGGGACAAAATAGTATCTCATTTGAAAACTTACATTTTAGTTGATACGTATAGAGAATATATGTAACAATCTTGAAGTACTTTTCCCTTCACCTCAATCTTACATTATTCTTTACACTACCGTTTTGGAAAATTATGACATTTTTGTTGTTGTAATGAACAAAGTATTATGCTGAATCACAAATATGCAATTATTACAGCTTTGGTACCAAGAAAGAATCATATGCAACAAACACACTCACACTTTTTCCTTCTGAATATACAATGAGGTATAACATACCTTTTAGATTCAATGGCGATTTAATGAATTCATTGTGAGCATGCTGTAAATATATTCTTACTTGACCAACTATACCTGCATGTATCATAATGCAAATGCATTTTTCTGAAATATTCAAAATGAAAGAGCACTGTTTATGTACTGTTAAGCCAGGATGTGAAAATAATTGCACAGGAAATGACAAAAATGGTTGATGATACTTGTTTTTGTTTGGTAACATGCATTACAAAGACATTAATGTATGGAAATTAATAAGTATAATGTCTGTGCATGTCAGTTGAAGGAGTGTTCTAAAATTCCCTTTTTTAGGAAACTTGCAACTTTAATTTTAAGACTACAACAAATTTAAAGCGTTTTGCTGCTTTTTCTCATCAATTGATGTACCTAGTAACATGCTATTAAAGTAAATCAATGCGGTTGTAGTGAAGAGAAAAGAATTGCACTAACTCGTACATGGATCCTGACAAGATTCAGATAGTTAGACAGTGAAATTATTATGACTTACATTTTGATTTTCAAATGACAGTGTTTCTCCCTTTTACTTTTTAATGTTTGATGAAATTAATAACAAGCGTACTGAACTGAAATATTGCCAATTAAAAAGCATTGTTTATGTGCTACAGTATAAAGCAACATTCCTTTTGAAGGAAAGGATAAATGATCCAATATAATGCCTAACTATCTGATTCTTAGCTTCCTTCACCTTCACCTTCACCTATCCCACAGTCTGGCTGACCCTTGGGGCACCACTGAAGATTTATACATCCAGCTTCCTCCACTCCTCGTGGTTCTTGGCTTTACGAAGTATGATGTTTCAGTCAAGGTCACTCGTTAATGTTGTCTTCCCATCGTTTCCTCTGCCTGCCTTTTCGTCTCCCTCCTTGTACTGTTCCATGTAGAATAGTCTTGGCCAGTCCAAATGATCATGTGACATACCCATACCAGTTTACTTTGCATCTTTTCACTGAAGTCAGGAGGTCTTCATACGGCCCTATGGTGTTTCAAATTCTGATTTTCACTACCTCATTGGTTATGTGATCTCTATACCAGATACTGAGGAGTTTGCGGAAACATTTCATCTCCAGTGCCTGTATCCTTCTTTTAATGTCTGCTGTCATGGTCCATGTTTCACATGCATACACAAATATGGACATATGGACAAGATCCTATAACCGATTTTGAATGGGTGGTATTCGTTTTCGACTGAAACGCTGCACATGTGTGTTACTTCAAGCCTGCATAGAAAAAGAAGAAAATGATAGCGTGAATGGTAAAAATACAACAATCGCGTAAACAAATCAAATTGATTCTATCAGGGTTTTACAAAAGGTCTCTAATAAAAAATGTACAATTAAAGTGGGATAGACTTCTTTTTTAAATTCATGTATGCTCCAAAGCCTTTCTTTTAGGAATGAATGAATGCATCTTATTAAGAACACAAACTGATTATTATCGAACATGTCATTATCAAGTCTCTAGATATCATATATTCTTCATATACTGTACATTTATCTATAGAGAAAATGATTGGAAATTCAATTTCAAATATATATCTAAAGGCTATCCTCCTACATACGTGGAAAAGGTTCTCTCATACTGTAACCATTGACATATAATCTATTAAGAGGTAATGACCACATCATCTTGAAAAGCCTTGTGAGGCATTTTTTCTATCTACACATATAAGTTATAAAAAAAAACATGAATGGTGCCACTTGTTGATTTCCCCTTTCTGTAAAGGAGGTTTAATTGAAAATTATATAGTTTAATAGAACCATGATCATAGATTTGCAGGACATCTTCCTGAATATGATAAAGTTTATGGCTGAGTGTATATTACATGTAGGTACATAATAATTACAATACTGTTTCATCAGGGTTAGCATTAAAACAGTTATAAATCAAATCATGAAACCATGAAAATATGAACTTGCAAAGATACTTCAATGCATTACAATTAATCTATAACTATTTAATTATATTGCGAAAGTGTATTGGAAAAAAAAGGGAATGTTCACTACACACACTGACGAAACTTGGTTATCAAAGGGGAAGTCTACCTTGATATAATGATGGTTCTGAGAAAAGCAGAAAAACTACAGACAAAAAACTGAATGACCAAAACAACATGTCTGCAACTACCTAAAGAGAAAGGAAAAAAAATCAACTACAGGCAATTTCGGAAAGAGTTCCATATATATAACCCCACTAAAATCGATGTACAGCTGTATAGCCTACCCTCACCCTCATCCTAATCCTAACCCAGCATACCCATATTTTTTCCTTCAATTTTAGTGGTGGTTACATGTACATATGGAACTCTTGTCGCAATTTTGATGGCCTTGCAGGGTACATCTTCTGAAACTTGCAAACATTACAAAGATGTATTTACAAAGATGTATTATATAGAATCAGAACATGATTTTCTATGGGATGTACAACAAAAGGTTATTGAAATTGCCAGAGTTGATTTGAAAGTTGTTGGAATGGTGTTAAATGCAAATTAGCATCTTGTGAATGGTGTAGACTTTATTTATCGACATTCCTCTTGCAATTTCTTTTTAAGGCTACAAACATTACTGTTATGATAATTGTAGATCTATCACATAAAAGATGACAAGTGACATTTGAAATTAGATTTGGCTTCCTACATAATTAATCATAAAATGTCTCAAATTTATTTGCTTTGTGTTTCTGCTACGTGTATACATGGTGATGGTCTTTCTCTTGCTCCCTTATTACTCTGCAAGGAAAGACCCAGTATTTAACAGCTCATTGCAAAAACTATATTGTGTCTTGAGTGAAGCCTAAACTGGTTCCTGCTGCTTAGCCTTGGCTGCATTCTCCTTATAGTCTTCTAGCTCAGATCCTCTCTTCCACACTTCATTTCATTATCGCAATTTGTTCTTATATCTTATGGGTTACCGGTACATATCCCTAATCTATGTGAATCTTGCATTATGTTGCTGACTGAAGAAAGCAATTTCTAAATTTGCAACTTAAAAGATCGAAGCATACGTCAAAGGGCTGGCTCAAAGAATACATAGAAGCCAGAAAGGGGAAGGGGGTGGGGGGGGGGGGGATTGGACTCAAATTCATAAGATTTCACAAGAGGACTTTATGAAAGCAGGTCATTTTATACAATAAATAAATATAGTTGTACTTTGAATCATCTTCACATGAAAAGGACTTACAGGTAAGTAAATGTTTTTAAGATATTGTTACATGTACCTGCTACTGCTACCTGGAGCTAACCCTCGTTGCTGAGAAATAGCCTTGACGTTTACTGTTTGGTTGAACGGAAATTCCATTTCAGCTGTATACTACCGCAAATGTCTGTCAGTTTGCTCCAAAGAAGACTGTAGTTTGGGTAAGAGCAATAGTTACAATTAAGTATAAGTATACACATGTAAAGTTGCATTTATACAGAACTATTACAGTGACATAATAACAATATTGCAACTTCCTGCGATCAAAAAGGGGAAGAGAGAGGTAGCTAGATCGAGTGATTGAAAGTAAGAAAGGGGAAAAAAGAGGGGAAAAGAGGGATAAAAGGTAGAAAGAGAGAGAGAGAGAGAGAGAGAGAGGATATAATTGAATCAGGAGCTGCCAAGACATATACATTTCTACTCATATGGATCTGCATAACAATAAACAATACAAAAACTAGATGTAGGTATTGTTAATACATGTTCATGTAGATCTGCTGAAACGGATGATATAAAATCAATGTTTGGTAGTTGTTGTTTAACTTAAAATAAATATCTGAAGAGCTGCATGAATAAGTATATTATTTTCTTTCAAATCAATGATGGTATTGTTTCCAAGAAATAAGAGTGACTTAAATTGAAAGTTTGTTGTAAAATGTAGAAGCCACAGTATTCTTGTGCACTGTGCCTGCCCCTCTCTATATGACACGTTTACACCACATAAATGAATACAGTCACAGGTCTTGTACCGTATACGGGCACTTTAATCATGCTTCCTTTATTGACAGCAATCTTACTTTCAAACAACACATTAGTAATATTTGTAAGTCTGCTTCCTTTGGTATATATAAGATCAGTAGAATCAGGAGGCTACTTGACCGACCCACAACTTCAAAATTAGTCCATGCTTTTGTCTCGACCCATATCGATTACTGTAATTCTTCTCTTTCTGGCCTCCCTCAGTCACATCTAGTCCCACTTCAAAGGGTACAGAATAGCGCTGCTCGGCTTGTGACTCTCTCGCGTAAATCAGAGCACATAACTCCAATATTGAACTCACTACATTGGCTTAAAATTCACCACCGCATATCCTTCAAAATTCTTCTCCTGTGCTACAAAGCTATCAATGGCTTAGCCCCCTCTTACCTTTCCGATCTCATATCCTTACGTTCCCGTACGTCGTCACGAACACTTCGTTCATCTTCCACATTACTGTTAACACCTGGACCCCGCACTAACACCCGGTATGGTGACCGCGCCTTTTCAGTTATTGCCCCCGCTCTCTGGAACAAACTGCCCGCCTTTATTCACTGCGCCCCTCTGTATCTCAATTCAAATCTCTACTCAAAACCTATCTTTTCAAATTGTAAATTGCAGTTGTGCGTCGGTCAATGGAGGTGCGCACCATATTTGTCTTTATTTAGTTGATTGCCACTGTTTTTCTTACCTTATCTAGACTAGATCTATGTTACTTTTGTATTTTTGCTTTTTCTTCTAATTTAATTCTACGGGTTATAGTCTTCTCTTAATCAGAACACTGTGCGCTTAGAAACATCAGTATTAAGCGCCTAATAAATGTTATGTATTATTATTATTATTGCCATCATTCCTTGAAGAAAGTTTACAGGCTTACAATCTTACTCTCGAATATCGAATAAGCCGTTAACTTGATAGATGACGCCGATTTAGCTGATTTAGCCATCAACTTGGAAGTACAAAGTCGCTTTACATGTTGCCGTAAGATGTTGCCGTAAGAACTATCAAACAAAGCCAAAGAAAAGTAGGGTCTATATCAATTGATGCCATGTTAACCTTTCAACTTTGGTATTTAAGTGTCTAACTTGACCTTAACATTCTGGCCCAAACCATGCAAATGTGCGGAAATAACATCGCACGCTTAATAATAAATGACAAGCAATTAACTATTGCAAGCAAGTACTCATCTTATAGAAAGCACAGTGCTTACTAAACAAATATCTTGTTATCATTATGAGCTAGCATTCTTGTTAAGCATAAACTAGAGTCTAGTAGTCTATTAGTAAATACATGTATCATAACCAATATAAAGTGACGTACCTAACTTCATGCTCTTATTATTAAACACGTTTGTGTGAGCAACAAGATTGGAGATTAAATATAAACATCTTATCTTGTGACTATGTATTCATTGAAAGTGAGTGCGAATGTACTTCACCCTCGCTCTAGGCCTAGATCTACAGTTCTGAATAATACCGTACCGGTACCGTATTATAACATGGGCAATGGCATGCAACATAATATCATCAAATAATCTGTGGTAGACTATTAATAGTTAAATGACGAAACCTAGACCCTATGTCACAAACACTGATACTACAATCCAATCAAATAACACATGTTTAATTGCTTACCACTGTGCAGACCAAATAATATGGGCAGACCAAATAATATGGGCAGACCAAGTAGTTTAACTTTACGATAAAAACAGGCTAACTTTGCCGTGGTTTTACATCGTGATCGAAGTACAATAATGTGCTTCTCAAAAATGGGTTGCTATGATATGAGAGTATGGAACGCTACATATGCAGGCGTATGGAGTATGGAGTACCGACAGTTACATGCACTGATGCATGCAACATATACGTCTAGCAAAAACAATCCTAACTTAAGTTTGTGGGGTAGTATTGTTCCTTGTACACAAATGGTATTTAGATAATACTAACACAGCACTGCCAACAAAATGAATGGATGAGTACCGTTTAAAATGTATCCAATAAAAATATTGTTGCATATTCTTTTTAGACAGTAGACACCCTGTAGATAAAACAAAAATCCTAAGATTTTACTGCAAGTTATACCCTTACCGAAAATGCAGGCTTATTTAGCCTGCTTTGAACCTGCGTCTGGCCTGCATTCTTAAATACATGCTAATTATTCTATTGCATGTTAAATTTTAGCCTGTATTTTGCAAAATCAGTCTTACATGTTTTAGCAGGTTAAATTTTAGCCTGCATTTTGCAAAATCAGTCTTACATGTTTTAGCAGGTTAAATTTTAGCCTGTTATTAGCATGCATTTTGCAAAACACAGTCTTACAGTTTAAGCAGGCTAAATCTCAGCCTGCAGTTTAAAATAAGCATGCGTTTTGCAAAATACAGTTTTAGCAGGTTAAATCTTTAGCATGCCAGATGAGATGCAGTTTAATCTTTAGCATGTAAATTTCTATCATAATTTGTTAAACCTGCAATCTGAAGAAATGTCCTCTGAGCAGGTTTAGAACACAAATTTAACCTGTTATTGCTTTTTACATGTAGCCTGCAGGTTATTTTTCACATGCACGTTTAATGTTATATATCGGGGGTGATTCGAGAGTTTAAATACAAATAGGTTCATAGAAAGCCGAGCAAGCGAGGTTTCGAGCGCTTGGGGAGGCATCCCAAGACAAAAATCCAATTGAAACCAATTGAACACCAATTTAATTTTAATTTTTTCAATTGGTTTTAATTGGTCTCAATGGGACTTTAACAGGACTTCAGTTGGTTTCAATTGGTCCAGATTGGCCCTATTGGACCAATTGGCCTAGGCCTCATTAGACTTTAATGGGAACTCAATTGGTTTCAATTGGACCAATTGGCCCTATTTTGGACTTCAATTGGTCCTATTTTGGACTTCAATTGGTCCAATTCAGTTTCAATTTCAGTTTATTTTCATATTTCACATGTTTATTTCATTACATTTGGCATGTTACATTTCTTGTAATCATTTTTTGGGGGGGATGCATTTATACAAACGAACATAATAAAATAAGACTAAGTTAAATAAAGGAAGAAATATGATGGAGCCTAAAGAGAGAGCAATGCTTTTAGGTCATAGTTATAACATTGATATAGTCTTGTGTTTATTAAATATCATAATTGGATTAAATTGCAACTTATATGAAGAAAAGATATATTTGAAACCAATTGAAAACCTTAGTCTATGGGGCTGATTGGTCCAATTGAAGTCCCATTTAAGTCTTAATGGGGCCAATTGGTCCAATTGAAACCATTTGAAATATCTAATGGGGCCAATTGGTCCAATTGAAACCAATTGAAATCCCGATTAGAGTCAAATGGGGCCAATTGGTCCAATTGAAACCAATAAGACCAATAGATCTACCAATAGGAACAATAGGACCAATATAAACCAATAAGACTAATTGAACCCAATGGGACCAATAGAAACCAATAGAAACTTCATTTATGTTAGCCTGCCTTTTCGATTAGCATGCTAAAATTAACCTGCAATACGTATCTCATGAATATTCATTATTACTTTACACGTCTCACAGAAAAATACATTTATCATGATTAATTGTTAAGCAACTTATGACAATTAATGCACATATCAATTTAGTGATTGTATTTTTCTTTGGAAATTATTGACCAATAGATTATATGTCTGATCACACTTACATTCACGTTTTAGCAATAGATATATTGATTATACGATTATACTAACCAATTAGAAATAGCATGTATGTTTTCTATATATACGTGCATGAGCCTGTACTTTTACAAAAGTCAATCTTGTATTAACTTCAAATGATCTTTGTGATGGAGTTAGTCTAATGCAATTGAGATTAGAATATTCCTTATTGGTGGACACTTGCAAATATTGATTATGATGTATCAATTTATCCCTCTTTCCTCTACCCGAGTCGATATACCAATAGAAGTCTTGTACTGATAATGATGGCAATGATGGCAATCAAATATCTTCATTTTTGTTAGCCTGCATTTTAGATTAGCATGCTAAAATTAACCTGCATAACTTACATATTTCAGCGTTTTTGCAGGCTAACAAAGCAGGTTAATTTTGCATACTAAAAAAGCAGGGCAATTTTGCAGGCTAATTGAGCAGGTTAAAAAGATTTTGCAGGCTAAAATAAGCCTGCTTTTAAAATGTACAGGCTAAATTAAGCCTGCCTAATTTGCATATTTCGGCGTTTTTGCAGGTCAATGCTTGCTAAGGAATTAGCCTGCTTTTTAGCAGCTATGCAGGCTTGATGCAGGCTATAAGCAGGCCTGCCTTTTCGGTAAGGGTAATTATTATTTCATTTGGCATTGCAACGATGGAAACAATAAATTACTGCTAAAATGTATGGACAGTCAGATTTTATGCAAATTTAGTCTCAAAGTTACTATTCAGTGCATATAATTAAAAAAATGTACCAGTTCCAACTTTGGTAACTTCTAATTATAAAGTTGATGTGCACTGTAAAACTTACAGGTTGCAATCCACAGCAGTCATTAATTTTGCACAGAGGGGGGGGGGGGGGGGGGGGGGGGGGGGGGGGACAAATTTCCACACCCAACCCTCTTTTAAAGACTAAAACCATAGACCGCTAAAACCAAGGAACGGCTCTACGTAATATACACTGTATACAATATATACCAAACTGAATGGAAATCATACCAGAGTTGAAGAATAAATTTGTATATGGACTGATGTGCATAAGAATAACTTTGACATAGACACTCAAACAAAAATCCAATAACTTTTAAAAGGAAGACTGGCCAACTTTTAATGCTACATGTAGTATATACATGTAGGAGATTGCATATACTGTAGGGATAAGGGGTAATCTTTGGAAATTGGATCAAAATAGAAAAAAAGATTCATTTAAAGGAGAAAAATTATGCAATTAATATCTTTGTACAGGAAATAAATAAAATATATCAATAAAAAACAACTACAAACAAACAAAAATAAAGGATAATGAGATGATTATTGTTGGAGAAAAACATTATCTTGTATGCAAATTATACTTTAGTTTCATTTATTTCTATACAAATTCAGAAAAATTGCAAAATATTATGGTAATGGAAGATAACTGACCATGGTTAGTTAAATCTTGGTAATCAATAGTATTCAATGGTTTTGGATCCTCAGAGAAACATGTATTTTAACTCAAATTATATTAATTAATTTAGCTTTACCTAATCTATAGAACATAATGGAAATTGAATAGAAAATCTGTATTTTCCACTCAATAATATGACTCTTCTGAAAATATGTGCACATGTACATGTAATGTACAATACATGTAGGGTCTTATCATCTTAAAGATTTGTAATAAATAGTTTTTAAAATGGCATAAGAATACGAAGAGGGAGAAAGTGCAACATGGATGCTTCACATTATACACTGTCACTCATATAGTTGGAATATTTCTGTTTTACCCCACTTTATGGAATTATTTTTAAAATAATTAAAAAATAATAGATCTAGATAATAGTATCCATTCTCAGATTTTATTGAATAATAATTTGACAATGTGTGTTTTGCGTGACTGCTAAAGCATGTGTATGCTACTATGCTTATCAAATAGGGGACCTACGCCCTTAAGTCATAAATGACAGTAACGAGGATTAATGCCCCACAAAAGGGCACTAATATAGCACATCGACACGGTTTTGATCCTGGGGCCTCACAGTTACGAGGCCATTGCTTTGTCACTGGACCATGACTGTACGAAGCGGGGGCTAGGATAGGGGGCAGTTTCCATAAACAAAATAAAAACAGAAAATGAAATTTATTACATTTTACCCCGGTCCCCAACATAAACAAATCCTCTGGATGGCCATGCATTATGGCTCAAAAGCTGTTCAGTTATCTATTAGAGGGATACCAGATGGATATTTAAAAAGGGGTGATGATGTTAATGCGGAGGTGATAGAGAAGGGCAGATTAGAAAATAATTCTGAATTCTGAACCTTGCAATTTTCCTTCTACATACCAAAGTAATTTACATTTAATTTATTTACTGACAAATAATTGCAGTCACTTTTGCAATCAATAATAGTCACTCTTTCCAGTTTATTCTCATACATGTATGATCTCCTTTTCTCTCTCTTTAAATCTCTCTCTCTCTCTCTCTCTCTCTTTCTCTTTCTTTCTTTGCAGCTGCAGGTTCCAGGTACTGTTTTGTTTAAGTTTTTGCAATGTTATAAGCACCTAACAGGAATACAGGTACATGGGTGTCATTGGAAATAGGGTATAAAGGAGGGTACTTTTGACAGACTTTGTTTCAAATTGGCATCCCAAATATCTAGCTATACAGATACGGGGTAATAAAGTGGACATGTACATATATGTACAAGTAGCTGCACAAATCTAGAGTCTGCTTATCGTGCATTTTATAGAATGAAACGGGATAGTAACTTTGGAGCAAAATACTATAGAACATAAATCGGTTATACAAATATTAACACTTGGGATGAAGAACAGGAAATCTGAAAATTAATGAATCATCATTGATGAGAAAAATAAAAAATCACATCATTTTATTTATTAGGTCATTTCATTTTGATGACGAGTAGGTGATTAGAATTTCAAAATGTACCCAGGAGAAATCTGCCCAGATAGAAAGCTTGTGACATATACTTACATTCAATATCATGCAGCACTTTACAGTTTTCTATTCTTCTGTTTTATTATTTGTTTAAATTTCTCCTTTTATTGAGATAACCCTATGTTAGTCTTTTTTCCTTCTGTTTTCCTCTTTCTCTCATTTTCTATGTTATTCCTTTTTTATTGTCTACATCTTTTCCTTCTTTTTCTGTCCTCGCTTCATGTTCTCTTATTTTATCCTTCTTTTATCTTTTACTTATCTTCTATTCATATACTGTTTTTTATATTCTTCTTTCACTTTCCCCTATTTCTGTCTACATAGGATATGACTTTTCACTCAGTTTTTGTCTTCTTTCATTGGTTCTTCTCTCTTTCCCTGTGTGTGCCTTTATTTTTCTCATTTGTATCTAAAAAGTTATCGTTGTTCTTCTTCCTTCACTCATTTTCTCTTTCACACCTTTTTCGCATGTATTCTTTATCTTAAATGTTATCATCCTCCATGTTTACAATCAACTAGGTTTTATCTTTATTTTCTCATTCACATCACCTCATGACTGCGAATGGTTGACATGTTTTACATAAAAATGTAAGAAAACAAAAATGACATAAACTCACTAATGCACAGAGAAGTTGCCCACTAATACCTTCCATTTTTGTATAAAGAAGAAGCATCAAAGAACAGGAAATCATTAATAATTGGGGATGTGTCAATTTTGGTGGTGCCTACCTCTTTGTTGAAGCGTACTTAAAAACACCCGAAATATGTCACAAATTAAAAAATATAAATCCTTTTCACGATTTAGAATCTTATTTCCATACAATTCCATAACTTGGATCTCTGTCCACCTTGATCAAGTGAAATTTTGAGGCTTTTTGGGGGGCTGGTGATTTATTTCCCTTGTCAAAACTCACACACAAGTTGAGAATACTCACAGCAGTTGTACTCCACCATAGCTTTACAAAATGTACCTGTTGAAGAGGCTTCAATATGTCTTGTGTTCTAGTATTAATAGCAGGGATTGACCATTCATAGATATATACATGTACATGAGGAAAAAATTATTCAAAATTTAACTTCAACTCTGAAACACAAAATATGTACGTGTAGCATAAATTACAATACATGTATGAGTTGAAGAGTCCCTGAATTGAGTTTTTTTTTTAAATACAATGTAAGAGAAACAGAATGGCAAAAGTTTGAAATAATCAGACCAATACTAAGAGTTATGAATGTTTGAAATATGAGATCACTAAATAAATGTGAATCTCAAATTGGCAATTTGGTACATTCATGTAGACATTGATAACTCTTCTGTTTGTTGTCTACTTCACCTCTGAAACATACATGTAGCATAAATTACATTACATGTGTGAGTTGAAGAGTCCCTGAATTGGTTTTAAAAAAATACACTGTAAGAGAAAGAGAATGGCAAAAAGTTTGAAATACATGATGGAGAAATGTATGGATAATTTACTCTCCTGTTTGTTGTATACAAAACATAATCCTAAGTGCCTTCTTCCTTGTGGAAATTTTCGTTGTGGATATCAGTTTATTTATAGGTCCTCTAAAGATATAAAGAACCTTCTGAGTCATACATGTATGTTTTTTTTTTGCCATTTACATTTGAGTCATTCTGTGTGTTGGAACAAATGAAAAGTTGTCCGCCACTACATCCTATAGACGTTACTGATTCAGCCAACTTGAAGAGCCCATACCTACATGTTTTAATGATTACAAATTTACAACTTCAAAAATGTGTACATGTAACTTTGTCACTTTTAGTCTGATTTAAATTTAAATCGAATTGTCCCATTGTGCTTCTTATATTTTTTCAGCCTTCCACTGGTAGTTTGCTAATACTAGAGAATAAGGTGGATTTCCCTTTACATTAGGTATATTAAATCTTCTGTGAGAAGAGAGATTATGGTGTCTGTTTTTCACTATTGCAGCAGTGCAGTGGCAGATCCAGATTGGGGGGGGGGGCCGCGGGGACCCCCTCACTTGGCCCCATAAACAGGGTAAATTTAACCTTTTTTTAGATTTAAACAAGACGCCCCCCCCCCCCCTCCCCCCTGGAGAAAGGGGGGGAGCAAGGGGAGGGGGGGTGGTGGGTGGTTAACTCGTTGCTCAACATTTTTTCACGAATTGGGCCCCCTTTCAGCCGGGCCCGTTCCCTTTCTGCAGACTGGATCCGTCCCTGCAGCAGTGAATTCCACTACAGTCACATACAAGGTCCAATAGTGTCAACAATTAATTTGGATAAACTTGCATAAATTTGCATAAACTTCCATAAATGTGAGTGCAACCAAGATGATCAATTACAGAACAGGGACAACCAACAGCTTGTTCGCTAGACTGGGTTAGAATAGCCTTAGGGCTAGGTGATAACATGAAATATGATATGGATGTCACTTAGCCTTAATTGGCACCATATCGAGAGTGACACACCAAATTGCCATCTCTTCAGTATCAAATATTTACATTTTTGTTAAATGTTTGTATTATTTTAAAGTGATTTGTATGAGAAGAAAGAAGAGTTTATATTACTAGTCCTATAGTATAGTAATACTAATCATACTAGTATTACCAGCTACCACCAGTGGGTAAGGTTTTTTTAGTGTGGGGTACTTCTAGTGGTTATTATGAACAAATTTGAATTTTTGTTTTATATCAATTATCAGTCTTGATAGGGGTACGGGTATTAATTAAGTTGGCTCGGTAACATTGCCTCAGATTCTGAAGAAAAAATCCTGGATCATTAGCTCATGCTGCAATCATGATTACAAACGTTTAGGTCAGTCAGGAATCCCATGACTTTACAAGCCGATTGCCTAGCTGTCTGATTATCAAAATATTTATGATTGGAAATCGAAATTTCATTTTTTGTTTACCTAACAGTTTTTATTACATACATGTACACTACAGTCTTTTGGGGAAAATGAGTATGGTAAAAATGGTCACTCAACTAACAGATTTTTACTTCTTTGAGGCATTTCTATCATGATCATTTTGAAGCGCAATTTTGATTAGGGCTTCAATATTACACCATATATCACAGGCACTGATAACATGTAGGGCATACAGCTCAGATTGAATATTATTAAATGATGGCTATATATAGGCCAAGTGATATCAATGTTATTAGATCTACAACCTGCGTCTAGCGGCTACCATGAGCTGAGGATGCATGATGACACCGACAGTAGCCTATACGTGTGAAAAGTTGATGCACATGGGGGGTCATATGGCAAGATTATTAAGAAATCTGATTTGAAGGTCATATACTACCTTACGTAAAGTCCACGCCTAAAATGCAATCATTAGAGTCACAGTTTTTGATATTTTATATCGTATTCCACCCAGGCCTGCAGGGCAAAACCAC
>JAVYIG010000832.1:335000-438933 GCA_035222895.1 Strongylocentrotus droebachiensis | reverse complement strand
CCCACACTTTTTCAAGTACCCATGCTCGTTTTTACATAGGAAAAGTGACTCCTTTTACTTCAAGTAAGTGCCCCTTTAAAATTAGGGCCACTTGCCGAAAAGGTAAAAAACGCCCTGAACTAATCGTGAACTCGTCGCCGTTTTAATATGATCTACGCATTGCCGCTGCGAGATAAGTGCCGGCGGGCCGCTTTGTCTAGATATTTGCCCCGAACGACCTTTACTACTAGTAAACAAAGGAAGATATGTATGCATGCAAACATGTGCTTATCCCATGGTTTTGCCTGCGGGTTCGGTATAATTTGTATGCATACATAGAAACCATTAATAGTCACATTGGTTCATAATAATCTGTTTTCTTTATACAAGGTAGTCTCTTCAGTACATAAAAACTGATTGCAAGAGAGCCCCCCCCCCCCCTCCCCCAACAATGCCTTCGTCACGTTCGTCATAGATCTAATTTGATTGAATGTATTGAACCATGTATAGCGTGTGTGTGTCTGCCTGTGCGTGACTCAGCACTTTTTTTGTTGGAGATATTGTTCATTCAGTGCACAACATATTATATCCTTATAAATGAGTAATAAATTACAACTGTATATAATTGTGTTGTGTTTCTGTGATAGTGAGTAACTATATGTATATACGCTTTGTTATGCATTTGTAATAGGTTTGAGATGGAAAAATGGAAAAGTTGCGATTTATTATTGTATATTTCATTTATGTTAAAGTAATGTAACTCCAATATCTTGTAATATTATGAAAATGAATGTTTAATGTTATCATTCTGTTATTATTTCTTGCGCATTGATTAAACAATAAAATAACTTTCGAAACAAGGGGGCCGTACAACTGGAAGGGGGTTATTACGATAAGATTTGTTCATTCAAAATAATTGAGTTGTGTATATTGTTTACTCTATATGTTTTTGTATTGTAATTTGAAATAAGTTGTATTATGTGCATGTATTGGATATATGTACTCTATGTAGATTTTTTAAAGCCTGTCTTATGTCTTATTTTCATGGAAAAATGGTAGGGAGAATTTACTGTAGAGGGTGTTGCACAGTGACGCCTTCAAAGAAAACCATAAATATCTTTGTGGTTTGAGAATTTGTTCAAGACTGTTGGCATGTTAGAGGGTTAGTACAGTAGAAGAAATATAATAAGTAACATTCCTTACAAAAATTACACAGTTTTTCATTAACCTTCAACAATATACTGAGTCATTTTAACACATATCAGCTAGATCTAGTCTGAATATATTTTTAACCCTCAAACCCTGATTCCTGGCCAAAAGTAGGTGTTGGCAGCCATTTTGAATTAATCAATGACGGCCATCTTGGATACAATTTTTCATAAAATGCTACACTTTTTACTTAATTTTTCGTGCATCAATTAATATTGTTACCCTTAAGTGTACTTTCACACTGGGCGCCGCCTAGGATTTCCAGGTTTCGATCCTTACCACCATAGCAAATTTTAAACAGTCTAAATGGACCTTGGGAACTTTTCTTTCTTTTTCTTTATGTTTATGCGCCTATCTCTGATAAATGCAGTATTTATGCATATATCAATACGGTAAAAAGAAAATTGTCACTAACCAATTAAAATAACTTTCATGATGATTTTTAGGCTAGTCAGGCTGATTTCCTCCATGTAAAATTTCATATTCAAATTATGTAAAGTTCTGCAACAGTAACTCACCATTCGACAGAGGTGTCTAGTCAGTAAGCTCTTTCTCCTCCAAGTTAGCAATGCAAATAAACAGACGTAAAATATTTCCGGGCTTTGTGAGATATTTTATGCCCTCATTTCAACTAGATTTCATACGATTCACCCTATGGTTTCGTATGATGTTATCTGTTGCCAACAGGGGCGTACGCAGGATTTTTCAAGGGGGGGGGGGGGGGGTTGTATTTTCTGTTTCTCTTGTTTATAGCCATTATTTAGTAGTCAGTATATTTTATTATACTTATTTATGTTTATATTTTATCACTTGTTGAGTTAGTTTAGTTTTGTCAGCACTTAAATGTATGTTTTATCTTATCTTACGAGTTTTGTTCTTTTAGGACGTATTCATAAGCCACTCATGAGGGACCTTAAATCCACAAGCCTTGCTTTCAACCAAGGTCACCTCATCTTTCTTTTGTAACGCCATATTCTGTAAACTTGTTATATTCATGTCATATTTGTAAAGTGTGTTATGAAAGAAAGATAAATAAAACTTGAAACTTGAAACTTAAAATCGGGCCCAACATTTCGCAACGACTCAGCTTTATTGTTTTGCTCCCGAAAATTTGAAAATCGCGCCGAGGGGGAGGGGGGGGGGGGGGGGGGGGGAGTAAGCGGACACTTTTTTTGGGGGGGTTCTCGAAATTTGGAAATTTGTCTCTTTTTTTTTTCGTTGGGGGGGGGGGGGTAAGGTCACCTTTTTAGGTCAGCCATGGGCATAATTTTTTTTTTTTTAAATAATTAACAAAAAAAGGGGGGGTTAGGGGGGTTTACACACATAAAAATACCAAAGGGGGGGTTCAACCCCCAACCCTCACCCCCCCCCCCCCCCCCCCCCTGTGTACGCGCCTGGTTGCCATATTTGTATAAGCAGGTTCAACCCGATTCGTTTCAGTGAATTTCATAACCTGACCTTAACTTTTAAAATTAGATTTTTCGTTTGGTTGAACAGCTTAAATTCTTCTTGGAGGTAAGTTTATTATGAATTATATTGATACTAGAAAACAAATCAAAACTTTTCATTTTTACAGGAAAGATCATTTAGTGAACAAAATAACTGTTGAAAGAGAGAGAAACTTGAACTAGGGGATGGCCTCGGGAACGGAGGCGTCAAAATGGATTCCATGATTTAGTGTGGTGTGCATGCCATGGCAACTTATTCGTCTTATCATTTTTACACAACAAAATTAATTAGTTTTACGTAAAATGTTCATATCTGCTTCCCCTTACATATTCTTCCCATAGAAGAAATGCTTTGTATTCAGGTCTTGTAAGGGGTTGGTCGTTTCAATGTCTTCAATCAACCGTATGGATGTTATGCACAAAATATACAATGAGTTTACATTTTAGCAAATTCCTTTATAAAAAATAGAAAACCGCAATACAAATAGCCAAGACCGACAGCTTGTGAGCTTTTTAAAGCCGCGGCCCACATCACAATAAAAGGTGTAGTTGTTATGAAGGGAAAAGGCATTTTTCTTTTGGGTGACAACGATTTCGTTAGCGTTTAAAATGAAAAGAAAATAACGGCATTTATTCTAATAATGGTAACTTAAAAAATATAAAAATTGCTTCAAATTATCTAGGGATCTACCTCAAATTATCAAACCTGGTTTAGCGACAACCTGTATAGAAAGACACATGTTTAGTTTCCCTTGAATATGTTTTTTCATTTAAACTTGTTAAGGAACCTGCTCATAAAGACGGTGGCGTAATGAGCAAAAACGTTTGGGGGGGAAGAATTCGGACCCCCACCACTATTACATGTTTACATGCAGGACCCACGAAACGTTTTTCAAAGTGTGGGGGGGGGGGGCTAAAGTATTTACGATCAGGTAAAGCGTAGCAAGCGAAGCGAGTGGAGCGTAAATTGGCGTGGGGTCCAGGGGCAAAGCCCAGGCAGGGTCAAGGGGCGGAGCCCCCGAAGCTCAGGGGTTTTAGGCATTAATTACGGTCAGACGAACATATTTTGGTACCTTATTTGTGACACTGGTAGGTCACTAATTGGTGTGGGGTCCGGGGGGGGGGGCTGAGCCCTCAGAAGCTCAGGGGTTTTAGGCAATAAACTACGGTCAGATGAGCATCCAGGGGGCAGAGCCCCCGGAAGCTCAGGGGTTTTAGGCATTTAAATTCAGTCAGGTGAGCATATTTTGATACCTTATTTGTGACACAGGTAAGTTACTAATAGGATTGGAATCCAGGGGGCGGAGCCCCCAGAAGCTCAGGGGAAAGGGAGTGGAAATTAGATTACGGTCAGATGAGCATATTTTGATACCTCATTTGAGCAGGTCACTATTCTTTTCTCTTTTTCGGAAAAGTGAGGAGAGCGTGGGGAGGCTCAAGCCCCCGAGCCCCGCTGTTTCGCAGGTCCTGACATGTAGGCTTTTAAATAAGCATATTTTTTGTCCGACTGTAAATTTGGGAATGAATCATTTTCCAACAAACGCATACAAAATTATAATTTATACAAAAGTGAGAATAAAATCCCGGAAAATCATGTCATTTCAGCAACATTTGTAGATTACTGGTATCAAATTGGAAATACCCCCCCCCCCCCTCCCCCCCCCCCCCCCCTCCCATCATACGCCAGTGCATAAAGACCACCGGCCTATAGAGACTACTTTTCATGTTTCTCTTGAGTGTTTCTCATATACTGGTTTCACTGTATTATTTACAGCTTAATAAAAGTGGTTGCATAATCTTTGACATCCGCTGGGTGTAAATGCAGATAGGACGAATAAATAGGCTATCACACTATTTGATTTTATATTGTTTTCATACTGTGCTCCATTATAAGATTATACAATTTGCTACTGTATATGTTTTCCCACTGTGATCCAAATGACCAATATTTTTGTTAATTTTTTTTTGTAATGTTTTTGACAAGTCACTGCCTACAGCACAATTATGCAGAAATTCAGTAGACGGAACATGAAACAATATATTTCATAATCGAGCATTGATTTAGAACGCTGTTTAGCCTTTGTCTTATACGTTCGTAGATAACGGCTGTCACATCTTAATCCTGCAGTCGGTTGTGTCAACGAGAAGTTGAAGAACTAAATAAGGCGACTTTGCACATCTGTATGTATAATTATAAATAAGTACTATAAGGTATAGACCAGTTCTGGTCATGCGATTGCATTGTGAAAGAAACGTTGTGGAATCGATAAAGGTTGTTCAACTAGCATATAAGTATTGGTGTGTACTGCAAGGTTCTGGAATCCTTAAAATGAAATTTGGCCCAGTCTTGGTAAAGCTACAAGCACTGTACACACAGAGAGATGTATATGGGACTACCCTATATGTATCCAGTCCGTATAGATATGATAATTTACCAAATATATAAATTAATAGGCAGTTAACCGGCAAAATTCGTATCATCAGGTATTTTAAAAAACATATTCTTTCACATGATTGGTAATAAGAGCTTCCGAATTTCATTTTTGAGGGGGGGGGCGTTTCCAAAACTGGCCTGTACCTTTACTGCAGAGCACACTGCACAATAAAGAGTAATGAACATAATATCACATATTTGCGAGTGTGCGTGTGTGTGTTTGTGTGTGTGTGTTGTGGCGTAAAAGGTCATATACGGACTTGGTGCTAGTTATTTAACGTACGAAACATTATAAAGTGAGACACAACTTTTCGGGGCCTTAGAATTAGATCCAGTAAATCGTTGGAAACAGTAAAATAATTACTCTAGCGGTTACTTCAATAAATAGAACTTGAGAAAGAGAGAGAGAGGGAGGGACTGAGAGAGAGAGAGAGAGAGAGGTGGGGCGGGGGGGGGTGTAAAATTATGTTGTTTGTGTTATAGTATCACGTAACAGGGACGGACCCAGGAATTTCTTACGGGGGGGGGCACATGGGGGGGGCACACAGGGGAAAGAGAACATATATATATTTTTGTTTCAGGTCCCAAAAAAACTCGCATCGACTCCGCCAGCCGCTGAATAAGCGGGGGGGGGGGGGGGGAGGGGGTAAGAGGACACTTTATTTTTTGGTCACGAAATTTTGTGAATTTGACATTTTGCTCCATTGGGGGGGGGGGGGTCACCTTTTTTAGGTCAGCCATTTGTATATTTTTTTTTTTTTTTTTTGCCGGGGGTCCCTAATTTTTTAGTACATTTTGGCGAATTTAGGGCTGATTTTAACATATTTTGGGGCGGCCGGGGGGGGGGGCACGTGACACCTGTGCCCACCCCCCCCCCCCCCTGGATCCGTTCCTGCGTACACATACAATATAATAGTAATTGACCAGGACTTTGTTTTATGCCTGTATATTTCAAACCGTTTAGGCCTCTTCTCTGTCTGTGGATGCACCACAAATTATTGCAATTCTTTTTGGGGAATATAGGAGTAGGACTCTTGGTTTAATATACGCACTGTAATAAACTTAGATTCCTGTATGTGTGTACACACATATGCCACTTTAGTGATCGTGAACCGACGTACATTATATTCAATTTATTCAAAATACAATTAAAAATTGTATTGGAGATAAAATGAAATGCACCTTACCAACCAAAGATAAAGATATCATTAATATCTTTGCCATTGTTTCACAATCACGCTTTGAATTATCCTTATTTATTTATGCACACTATTTGCTGCTTTTACTGCTGAGATGCATGTAGCTCTTTTCATCTTTTATTTGGTTCTTGGAAGGTACCCTACCGTCGTAGTATCGCGCCATGTTTAACAAAATTGTCGTTGCTGTGCAACCGTGATAATTCCTTACACACTTGATTCGATTCAAGCCGTCGAAGATGGCGTTATCAACAAACTCATAATTATGCTCACCAGCCCAGCCTATTTTTTCGCCGGGCGTCCTAATTTTAATGATCACGCCATGATCGGCTGGTAGCAAGTAAGTAGGGAGAGGTAGCGTTGGTGTGGTGGAGATCAACATTAAATAGGCCAGATTCTGGACTACTGTCGGAGATGCCTCAGTGTATAAGCAAAACATGCACTAGGCTGCTAGCCAGCACTATCTGTTCAAATACGTTGCTTACAAAAACTATGAGTGTCATAGTTTTCAGAATAAGCTTTCCGAATTTCTTCATTTTCATTCCAAGTTTCGTTCTCATGTCCCACAAAACAGTTTACGAATTGGGCAGTCTGTAATTAAGCCATCCGTTATGGCCCGTAATCGTGGTGTTGTTATGGATTCTTCCCTCACTTTGTCTAAAAATGTTGATGCCATTTGTAAATCTGCTTTTGTAGCTATAAGGAAAATAGGACAAATTCGTAGGTTTCTCGACCAGAATACAGCCCATCGTCTTATCCATGCTTTCGTCACATCTAGGCTAGATTGTTGCAATTCCCTTCTCTTTCGTCTTCCTGCAAAAATAACCTCAAAGCTCCAGCGTATCCAAAACACAGCAGCTCGTCTTGTTTCTTGTGTTCCTCGTACTTCTCACATTACCCATGTTCTTCAAAAACTTCACTGGCTTCCTATCACTTCTCGCATTACCTACAAAATCCTTGTCCTTACTTTCAAGATTTATCATGGTTTAGCTCCTTCGTATCTTTCTGGACTTCTTCCACGATACACTCCTGTCCGGACTTTGCGATCTGCTTCTCAATCTCTCCTCTCTCGGTCTCACACTTTTTCATACAAACAATACGCTCAACGTTCTTTCGTTTATGCAGCTGCATTTCTTTGGAACAATCTCCCCCTTCAAAATCACAATGCTAGCTCTGTAAATACATTTAAAACAATGCTAAAAACACATCTCTTTAAGTCTTGTTCGTGAACAGCTCTTTTGACTTTTTGCCTTTTATTTTTTATCTTTTGTAGATTACCGTAGGATACTATGAATTTATGAACTATTTATATTTTGGTTGTAAGTGATTTGTAATTATATACAGTTATTATTTTCATTTGCAAAGTTTTAATGGTAATTTAAATTGATATAATTTGTAATGCAATTTCTGTTTCCTTTACCTATCAGCTATTTTCTTCTAAACCGCTGAGAGGCAATTTGCAATTTGCGGTATACAAATATCTTATTATTATTATTATTATTATAGTTATATAATTTCTATAACAGATATGTAATCCAACTTTGATCGTTACGACGAAACCATCGTCAATCTCTAGAGTCTAGCGCATTGATCAAGCATTTTCAATAATCGATAAACCTTATGAAATATTAGCATAAACACTCTAGTAAAAGTGAAAATATGTACAAGTTTTTCAAACTTTGGAAGAATAAAACATAATTAAAATTGGTCACATGATAAAAGGAAAGAAGGTAAACTTGTTTCACTTTATGAGATTATGTTGCATGAATCTGAGAAGCAATGAATTAGCAGTACTTTCTAAAACGAAGAAAATCCATCCAACTTCCATCCTTTTTCGTTCTGTTAAACAATGTGAAGGTGTCGTTGTATAGTGGTTAATTCACTTGACTTACATTCAAAAGATTGATGGTTCGAACCCCAGCCCTGTACTATCGTCCTTTGGCAAGACATGTATTCCTTTTTTAGCACTCCCAACTACTGAATAGGTACCCGAGTGTACATACTGTACATGTATATACAAAACAGGTGACATACCCAAGATGCACCGATATAATTGTCCTTAAAATATTTAAAAAATAATATAAATAAATCGTATGCAAATAATCGCATGCTAATGTCTGACCTCCTATTGGTGTATGGTCTGTAATGAACTATTTGTAGGCAGGTCCCAACGAAGTCATCTTTTATTCTCAATAAAACCATTATCTATCTATCTATCTTTAAATATTTGTTCGTGAAATTGAAGATACACAACAGATTACGGATGAATTCAAAATATAAACTCTTGTAACTATAAAGCCATCACTTCCCTGCAACAAGATAATTGTACCTAAACTTTACAGATTATTTAAATGATCTCATCAGTATAAGCCTATCATATAACTGCACTTTTAGAAATATGTAAATCACTACACAATAGCAAATCAGCTCCGTAATTATGAAAGAATAATATATTCCATTGTTAATCCCGTAACGTACATTGTTAAACTGCCTTTAATAACATGTATAGTTCCTGACAAATTAAAAATAGCCGAAATCACCCTTAATCATAAAAATGACCCTCACGTAGTTAAAAAATAATAGGTCTACCTCAATACTACCAGCCCTAAAACAATTGCTTTAAAAGTATGTACAGAATCAGTTATATTCCTATTTACATATCCACAGTATATTATCACAAATAGTCATTATGGTTTTTGTTCCGATCGCTCAACTGTTCCTTCGTTGATGAATTCGCAGGGTAATGTTGTTTCTTCTTTTAGTTCAAATACATAAAGGATAGGAATATTTCAAAACCTGTCCGAGGCTTTCGATATTGTGGATCATAATGTACTCTTACATCATAATGTACGCTTACATCATAATATACTCTTACATCATAATATACTCTTACATCATAATGTACTCTAACATCATAATATACTCTTACATCATAATATACTCTTACATCATAATGTACTCTTACATCATAATATACTCTTACATCATAATATACTCTTACATCATAATATACTCTTACATCATAATATACTCTTACATCATAATATACTCTTACATCATAATATACTCTTACATCATAATGTACTCTTACATCATAATATACACTTAATCATAATACACTCTTACATCATAATATACTCTTACATCATAATATACACTTAATCATAATATACTCTTACATCATAATATACTCTTACATCATAATATACACTTAATCATAATATACTCTTACATCATAATATACTCTTACATCATAATATACACTTAATCATAATATACTCTTTAATCATAATATACTCTTACATCATAATATACTCTTACATCATAATATATTCTTACATCATAATATACTCTTACATCATAATATACTCTTACATAAACCGAAATATCATGGTGTCCGGGGCGTTCCACTAGACATGCTCAAATGGTTTTAAAGTTTACTTGATTATCAAGTATATGGTAATCAATTTGATTGTATTTACAATGTATGCAGAATGTTGATTTTGAACTATCAACTGGTTTAAAGCCAATATACTGATAATCAAGAAGAAGAAGACTACATACTTTATATTCAATAATAAAAATATCAAATATATATCAGATTCACTTGACATAATAACCCTATACAAACATGTACATTCTACTTCACTAACGAAAGCGATTTTTGATAATTTCCTTGGATTAAGTGGGATGCCCGTATAAATTATGCAATTGGTAAAGTATCGGGATACACTGGTATTCTGTATAAAATAAGGCACCGTCTTTCACCATTTATGGTTTCAATGTACAATACTCTTATATTTCCATACTTATCATATTGTATTACAGTTTGGGGAAATTTTGTAAAATAAAGATATTTACATTACTTAGATTACACCCAAAAAATGTAAAACGTATATGTTCCAATAGCCATTATCTTGCCCGTTCTTCTCCCCTCTTTATGTAGGTAACTTCTCTCACTATCTCTCATCTATATCAGTGTTGTACAGCAGTTGTTGATTCTCTTATTTTCAAAATATATTCCAAAATACAATATGAAGTTTGACTGAAGTTAATATTGGCTTTCACAACCATATGACCATAACACAAGTAGAAAAAAGTGTTTTCATATTTCGACATTTTCATATGAAGTCGAATTGAAGTGTCTGCACTAATCTCAGTGATATAACATACAGAATCATTAGTCTATTGTCATCTGGAGATCTGTTCACCTTTGGATGAAATGAATAAATGAAAGTCTTTGTGCCGAATGGGGCACGGTGTGCGGATTTTAGTAACTGCTGCACTTTCCGTTTCAAATCTTTAAAAAGTTAGACTACTTTGTGTTTGGTCAATTCTTGAAAACATGATGTCTTCATGGTCTTAGAAGTTCTCCTTTCTGAATTCCATGTGGTACTGTAAGCATTTGGTTGAGAGGATCTTTCCTAGAGCAGGAGAGCCACAGAAGAACACAGTGATCTTGCCTTTGTGCTGCTGTTTCAGGTTTTGGAAAACCTAATGCGATCACGTAAATGAGAAAGGAGCGAAAGACATTCATTATGTATGTTTCCCCGGTTATACTCAAACTTCCATTTATTTATTTATACAAAATAAAAACATGACCAGCAAAGCTGTGTTCCATCATGATCCTGATTAAGACCAAAAATTATTTTAACAGTATTACAATCATTTCAATATTGCCACCTAGTGCCGGTAAAGAAACAGAAAAGGGGAGCCGAACTAAACCAGTCATATTGAATTCGAGATTACATGCTGATATGGAACCTTAAAAGAAGGATAATTGAATTAAGAGCAAATTAAGACAAAAAGTATTTCATTCATGTTTTAAAGAGGATGGTGCCCAGATAGGAAAAATAGAGCGGGGGCAGAGACGAAAATAGAATGAGAGAATGTGGGTGGGAGGAGAGAGAGAAATAAACATTGTTTTAATTTATCAGGAAAATGTGAAAGGAGGACGAGAAAAAGGGACAGATCTACATGATTGCAAGATCATGTGGAAAACATGGCCTACCTCGTCCCAATCCGGCCTTCCAGCTTGGGTCCTCGTCTTCAAGCCCGTGATCGTATCTCGATTTTTCTTCTTGTGGATGAGATCGAGAGCGACGTGGAGTCCGATGGCCTTCATGTCACTGGGTAAGAGAGCTGATGTCATGTAGAGATGGATGTCGAGAAAGCGATCTGCTGCGGGTATCTCAGCCTGTTCCAACTCGATGGTGCTGATGAGGCTGATAAACCACTCGAAGGAACGTTGATCACGATTGATCCAAACAAAGTCCACCTTAGAAGAAAAAAAAGGAATTAAGAAGGAAGTGGAAGATAATCATTCCATCATCTCGATTGTCACTAAGATGAATATACCTTACATATTAATGAGTATGTTTATTAGCATAATTATAGTAATCATCCTCGCCATTAACGTTGTCATCACAACATGACTGAACTTTCCTCTTTTTGTATCGTTTCTCTACTTTATTCCCTATCAGTTTATCTCTATCCTGTTTGGTCAGACTTGACACTGAAGAATAAAGAAAGCGAAATATATATTATCGAGATGAGTTTCCAAAGTCCTTTACAATATTAATAAATAATATATACCCATATCACCCCTTCCTCAATCAGATTAAAGATGTAAAGTGAACATACTTTAAAATTAAAGTAAGCATTAACAATAATTTGATAGTACGCCGAAACCTATATGATTATGAATATCAATCATGTTACACCTCCTCCTTCGCTGTCATATTTAGACCCCGTCTGTTGTTTACACTTTCTAGTGTTAAATAATATAATCTCATATAAAGATATGAATGCAAATTTGGTTGTTTTTCTACCTTCTTGGTTTTCAGGATAGATGATGTATCGGTCACCCAAGTATGGTTGCAGTTTGGACACTGCTTCTTGGCCGCCTTGTATCTCTCATGTATGCTCTGTAGGATAGAGGCAAACGGTGTGATGCCTATTCCTGCCCCGATGAGTACGGCATGTTCGGCCTCCATGATATGCTGCGCAGGTGCCCCATACGGACCATCTAATATAACCTGGATGGAACAGGGTGATAACAAAAACAAATCATGATTATGCCATTCTTACGTTCTTGTAAAACATTCAAAGTGGCATTGAGTGTTGAGACGAAGCTTCGAGGTACTTTATAACGTTGTGATAATTATCATAATTAATTTGTATAAGAACTCCATCTTGTGTGACTTGATGCCCTTGAATATCTTTTCCCCCTTGATCTATTTGTTGTTGTTGATGTCTTACGTTTGTTTGTTTGTTTTTTGTTTTTTTTTCCTTTAAGTATTTGTATTATGTTTTCGACTGATACTTTGTAATTATTTATTTTGTTAATTTTTAATATTATGTATATTTTGCATATTGTAAACTGGCACCATGGAAGACCAGCAGCAACAATTATAGTTGCAGCTGAATATGGGCTACCAGCCGTATACGGTCCCTTTTTCTCTGTATGATTATTTTATATGTATTTGTATCTGATTTTATTATACGGAAATAAAAACAACAACAACGGTAAAAGCGGAAGTGGAATGATTATATTTTAAAATAATCAAGCAAGGTTGAATGCCTTTTGCAAATATCAGTTGACGTTGATGATAACATCACCCATCGTTGTCAACATTCTCATCGATCTACAGTGAACATCGGTCTTAAACAAGCATTTACCATTTACTAGTTTAACCATGTTTCAAAATTTATCATTGATGATTCTTCAATTTTAACAGTGAATTATTTTGTTGGTAGGCCTGCACTTACTTCCAATCCAGTGTGAGGTCTACCGCCTAAATCCTTTGACAGATCCAACGAATGTCGGGGACCGTTCCTTCTTAACGTCACTAAACTCATCTTCCTGTTAACATCGTCGTTCGGCTTTCCACCGATGCTTTTCCTTTGCCGACCAGCTAGAGACTGTCTAACCCTCAGTGATTGTCTTTTCGTGGTATTCCCTCGAGGTGCCTCCTGAACATCAATGCTTTGGCGAGAGCTCAACGATTTCATTTTGAAACTGTTGCCATTGACCGCTAAAGTCATAGATATTTCGCCCGGCTCTGAGTGAGGCTGGCAATCACCTTGGGAAGCAGATGGGTGATCAGCTTTACGTGGAAGACTTAATTGTGTTGCATTCACTCTCTGTGTAACTGATTCATCATCGTTCTGACCAGTGTTATATGGTTTGCCCTCTGTTACGGTCTTGGTTCCATCTTTATCGCCGTTTGGTAATTCTGGCTCGAAGCCTAAGTTGGTTGCACCACTTGCGGTTCTCCTTCTTTTGTTGTATGTTTTTGAAGATCTACGTCCATTATCATTAATAGGTATATCCGGGGTGATGCTCTGCTGGCTGTTAGACTCCATGGCGGGTGTACTCTTGGTAGAACTAACTTCAACGATGACCTCTAAAGGTGTGTCGTGATCTTTGTCGATCTCGCCAAAGCCTGGTTCGTCTTCAAGAAGAGCGAGCTGACGTTGTCTGACGACATTGTAGAGTCGCTTTGTCCAGTGTCCCACACATCTTATGTGAAGAGTCAAGAAATCTGCGATATAAACAATGCCATGTATGGAAATGTTAGATGTGCCTATACGCCAAGCTTCGTTCAGTTGTTTGAAACAACACAAGTACGCAAGAAATTCGTATGTAATATAGACAGTGTCTTCAAGGTTAAATATTAGAAGAAGAAAAAAGGTATGACAGAAAAATACAAAATAGCTTAAATGGTCCAATGGATTTGGCACAACCCTTTAAGACCACTAAATGCAATATAAATCATTCGGTGGCTCTACCATTGCAATGTACCAACTGTGTATCCTCCCCAGGCAAAAAAAGAAAAACAAGAAAGGAATTAAAAACATATATAAGAGAGACAAAGTTTAGTGAGAGAGAGAAGATGAAAAACCATACCTTGTTGTTCTGGTGCGCTGCTAATGGTGAAAGGATGCCACTCATGAAATGATATGGATGGTATATTAACATGGATGTATTCTCCTGCGTGGAACCTGAATTTGGCGGGACGCTGGATAACAAGATGTACAACCTGTAACGAAATCGTCAGGAAACGAGTCCGTTTGAATTTAAAAGTCTTTAAATCTATATATTTAAATCTATGAATCTTTAAATTAAATATACTATTGTTTTCGTTCTCTACCTGACAGCATGAATCAAGTATCAATCTCGTATTCTTCTTGAATCCCTGAGACAGAATGAGAAGTTGTACCACAGGCAGGGGCGGCGATTTCTTTTCATGACCGGGGGAAGAAATGCGAGGGACCAGTGGCGTAATGAGCAAAAACGATTTGGGAGGAGGGGGGGGGCAGAAGGAAAACAAAAATCTGAATCACCACCACTCTTATATGTTACATGATTGCCCCGCGGAACGTCTTTCAAAGTGGGGGGGGGGGGGGCTAAAGTATTAATGGTCAAGTAGAGCGTAGCGAGTGGAGCATAAATTTGCGTGGGGTCCCGGGACAAAGCCCCGGCGGGAGTCAAGGGGTGGAGCCCCAGGAAGCTCAGGTTTTTTAAAGGTATTACATTACGAACAGATGAACAACCAGGGGCCCGCCTTAGAGCCCTTGGTGGGGTCCAGGGAGCAGAGCCCCCGGAAGTTGAGGGGTTTTAAATATTTAATTACGGGCATATGAGCATCTAGGGGGCGTAGCCCCCGCAAGCTCAGGGGTTTAGGGCATTCAATTACGGTCTGATGAGTATCCAGACGGCGGAGGCCCGCAAGCTCAGGGGTTTTAGGTATTTAATTACGGTCAGATGAGCATATTTTTCCCCCTCATTTTGTCACACTGGCAGGTCACTATTCTTTGTTTCTATTCATCTTCAACATACTTTTTCTAAAAAGTAAGGGGGTCGGGGGCGGCTCGAGCCCCCTGAGCCGGGCCCTAAAATATAGGCTTCTAAATAAGCATAGTTTTAGCCTGACTGTAAATTTGGGGATATGTCATTTTCCAATAAACGCATAAAAAAGTATAATTTACAAAAGCGAGAAAAAATCCCTGTAAATCATGTAATTTCAGCAACATTTGTAAATCACTGGTATCGAATGAGAAATAAACCACGTTTGAATTTTATGGGGGGCAACTGCCCCTAAGCCCCCCCCCCCCCCCCATCAGTACGCTAATGCGAGGGACGAGGGAGCATAGTCAATGAGAGAGGCGAAGGTGACGGCAGTGACTATCCCCTTACATGTTTTTGAAGTTTTGTTGTATTAAAAAAATTACATTCCTTAGCAAACTAGGGTATAAAACCAAGCAATATCCCCTTTTTCACACTTCACTTTTACTTTGCAGGTAATTAGTGTGCAGTCCGAAGGGTTGTTAATATCAATTTAGTAGGTAAATTTTAGTAAGTAGGGAGCTAGGGCATGGATGGGATTTATATTTCCCACTCTAGGCCTCTGTCATATACATGTATATTTATATCGCTATGGGAGTTGAAATGGCAAATATCAGCCTGGCAAATATAAAGATTTATGTTGTAGTGACTTCATACTGAAAAGAGCAAGCGGAATATTCATTTTTGTAGCACTGATCTATTTCTATAACTCTTAATCTTGTAGACATACAGTGTAAACGGTGCTTACGTGATACCGACAGAATACAGATTTTCTACAATATTTACTTGTATATTTTAAAGGATATTATGCGAGGGAGGTTAGCGACCGAGCGAGATGATTTTGCATTTTCATTAGTCTAAACGCTGCACTCTTGGGCCTAAAAGTGTGTCGCAGTCTTTAGTCAGTATTTGCTAAAAATTTCTTTTGTGCACTTTTTCTAATTTTCCGGGGGGGGGGACGTTCCCCCCTAACAAAATTGAGGGGGACGTGTCCCCCGCCCCCACCCTGGATCGCTGCCCCTGACCACAGGCGTACTGGTGGGGGTGCTTGGGGGCTACTACCCCCTCAACTTCAAGTTTCACGACCAAGAAAAAAATATTGAAAGGAAAATGAGAAACGAATGAAGAAAAAGAAAGAAAGAAAGAAGGAAAAAGAGAAAGGAAAAAAAGAAAGAAAAGGAGGAAAGAAAAATAATGCATCGATATATTGTTTTTGTAATACAGCTGTTATTTTCTTCCGTAATAAGTCTATTGGTGCCATCAATGAAACACGTTTAGGTTCTGAGGTGCTCATTAATACAAGTTTTCACTTCTTAAAAGGTGGAAAATCGTCAGTTTCTCGGAGTTGTCTCCCGAAAACGGGGGAAAATATCTAAATGACGATTGAACCCTGCCTACCATCAATGGAGAGATTGAAGGAGTGATAATTGCCTGTATGATCAAAGTGCCTTAACTTGAAAGTTTCAAACTACAAGACGTAAACAACAAATTCTCGCTCGGTTGCTACATGACCTCACAAAATGCTCGACTTCAGAAAAACTTGATTTTCCGTAATATTGCCAATTTTCTGTAATATTGCCACAATATGGCTGGGTTGTTAGCAATTCATTATCTTGTGAGATATACTTACATTAGCAGGTAACACGTATCCTTTCTGAATGTAGACTTTACCAAATCGTGCTCGTCTGAAGAACCCAAAACGTAGAAGGCGTTCTGCAAGGTAGATTATGCCTGGTGCAATAAACCACATCCAGAAGTACTTAGAATGTATGATAATCAAGCACCAGAAAACAATACACAACTGATGTGTATAGTAAAACACCTGGGAAACAAAACAAAAATGAAAAAAAGACCCGAGGGTCAATGACTCATTATTTCTTCATTGGTTAACAAAGGTTGAATATGGATGAGTTATTTAATAACTGCCCACGTGGAGGCCATATGAACTATGAACTGCCAATGGTAGTAGCGACCTTTATGCGGGTATAGCCGACTTGATTATTATATAGCTAATGTATTTCAGTAGTCAGAACTCTGAATTTTGAATAATGGACAGCAAATAAATTTAAAACATTGGCGGCGTATTGTGTTATCTTATCAAGCGTTGCTATTTTTATTCTGGCAGCTATTTGGAGTCAATGTAAGAACTAAGGTATTTCAAAACGGAAATCAGAAACGTCATATAGATTGGTGACAATTTTTGGCAAATACATAGAACTAACTTTGACTATATACGGTTATACATGTAAAGAGACAATAAAAATCAATTTATTGTCTAATGAATAAAAAGTTGAATTAAAAGAAGATTAAAAGCTCACTTTGAAGTATCCATTCCTCCTGATAAAGGGTAATGAGCAGATCGTCATAATGATGAGTACGATGATGATCAAAATACCAGTGATGATACAAGAACCTTCAACAAGGCCAAGACCGGGAAAAGGTCGGACCAGGACATCACGAATCCATGCGGCTGTTGTGCCATTAACATTCTCTACCTGGTAGATTAATCCTATTTGTGAAAAACACATTATACTTTCAAATTACAAGGAGGGTATTCACGAGCAACTCTTTAAGCAGGTTATCGTTTTTTTTTGTCCCATCTTATTTTTGAACAAGATCGTTTAGTATATTGGCTCTGATCTACGTCCATTCTTACATTAATTCTAATTCTAACACAGGCTGCCCCTACCAAGTTTTCAGACAATGAGACACAATAATGTCAAAAACCATGAGTTGGTTTATGGTTTATCAACATACTGTCTTAAGGCTGAATTAAATTCAGTTTACAAGATAGAAAAAAAATTCAACTTGCAAATCAATGTTGTAACAATTATCATACAATGTGAGAACATTAAACAATAAAACAATACGGCAAGACAATGAAAGTTTATTTCAGTTCTCTTCATTCAATTTCTACTTTAATAAGTTTGCTTTATTTATAAAGGAATTCATGACTGTCTCACCGATATTTGCAATATGACCGGCTGTATGGATAACAGACAAGATGATGATGAAGATGGCAACAATCTTGTGGATTATGACATGCTGATCGAGAGGGAGCACCGACATCAGGAACGTATTACGTAATATCGTCAGCAGCTTCCGAAGCATCAGGACCAGGACAAAACAGTATTCGAAACTAAGACAGCGACCTGTAGTGTGATGTTAGCAAAATTATAGATCAGTATTGCTTTTTTTACAACATGGTAATCAGGCAGTATTTCCAGTGCAGCAAGTCCAGTGAGATAAATAAAGACTCGTTCAAAATGACTCGGCAAAACCGCGTCGTTGTTTGCATTTTGTTTTTTAATGACGACCTAAATGTACTTCATATTTCTGTATTTTATAGTACAGATCGCTCCCCAAATACGCGCAACTCCTTTGTTTACAGTTCACACCGAAGCCGAATGTCGCGCTTTAAATCGGCGATCAATTCGGCGTCAAAATCTCACGATCTCCTCAGATATATTATGCTAAGTTCACACCGACGCCGAATTGATGGCGAATTAAATCGGCGAGCAAAGCGGCGGCAAAGCGTAACAAAGCTTAATTAAAGCTTAAAGACCGTAATAGAGCGTGAGAAAGCTTTTAGTAATTCGGGACATTCGGCAAGAGCGCCAAAAATTTAAACTCTGTTAAGCATTCCTACGCTTTGAGCAAAACTTTGATAAGCTTTGTGACGCTTTGATAAGCTTTAATACCGCGCCGTATCTGAACAAGCCTTAATGATATGGAGAGAACGAGGAGCGCGAGAAAGACTAGAACAGAAGAGAGAACTAATGAGATAATGAATCAGATACCTGCACTTCTGGCGATGGATATTGCCGCTGGATGCCTCTCATCATTGACGCTATGATAGCCTTCGTACGCACCCCATGCTGCCAGCCCTACGTTGATGATGACGAAGACGATCCAGAAGATGATGACGGAGAAGTTGTTGCGGAGTGTATGATAGCTACAACGTGATTGACTTTTAGGTTTCTTCGTTTTAGGGTTCAGCCACTCGGCCGCACTGATAAAAGACAACTAGTTTGATTAATCATGCTTCTGTATAAGTATAACTCATTGTAACTATTTAATAGGAAATCAAGTCATGAAAAGAATGAGCCAGTTCATAGATACAATCTGCGCATGGGTAGATAAAGGTCATTTGTACCAAAATGGTAAAACCGCACAGAGATGAATACTGGATATGCGCTCATGAAAGTTATGTAACATTATTCATTTATGCACCAACGGTACATTCTATGATACGCAGGTGGAAGTATTCTTTTCAAGAGGTCAGACAAAAGGTATTCATGAAGCACATCTAGAACTTTGGCAGTTATTATTCTAAGATGCTCAAAGTGGAACTTCTCCATGTGTAAAAGATCTGTGGATATTTTGAATACCGTGTGCTATTGCGGTTGTTATGCAATTTCTTAATGATACTATCCGAAACTTTACTTTCTACTTGTTTCTTACTATATTTATTAAATCTAATTTGATAGGAAGCTGTCCAGATAAAACCTTCTCTTTTTTTTTCTCTCTTTTTTTTTTCTTTTTTTTTACAGCTGTGCCTTATTCTGTATTATGTTATCCCAATTTATGTATTATATTTTACATGGAATTGCATGTTTTTACCTTTGTAAAAATGTTTTTAAAGATGGAATTGAGTAAACTGAACTGAACTGATATATATGGCGTATATACATCTTCCTCTCTCACTCTTTCTCTTATCCTCTAGCTAGCTCTCTCCCTTAAAAGGATAGGGCTCAGAAACATTCATGACTAGGCTGATGGATGGTTATCTCGGGAAAAGCGAACATTTCCATGCACTGCACACAAATTTGCATTTTGATTTTAATTTGAACAATTAAAGGGTTGTGTATTGTAGATAGTATTTTAGAACATTTAGCAAGTTCATTGATCTCTTTTTATATCCTACCAGAAGCTAAGATTAGATGTGATGCCAGGGTACCGCTGTAGCTGCTCAGAAAGCTCTTCAAAGCTGACCTCACCATCGCCATCGACATCAGCATCAGCGAAGAGGATTTCAGTAAGCTCCGTCAATGTTTCCTCGGGCAGGGTCAATGCACATTCATCTGTGCAAGATCGGAGAACCGTCCTGAGCTCATCAACGTCGATAAATCCGCTACCTGTTAGAATAAGGATTGAACGGGAATGTCAAAGACGTAGTTTTGTTGTTGTGAAATCATTTGTTGTATATTATATATAATAAAGAAATTACCTCAGTTAATTCAAACATGATTCGGCCGCTTTGTCATTTGAAAAGCTTATTTCGTTTTTTGTATAATTATTATTTATGCGGGGTGTTCGTTTGTACTCTACATTGTCCAATGGAGGCCAAGAAGTTGTAGCCGCGCTACCCCCCCCCCCCCCAAAAAAAAGTACATGGCGAGTTGAAATGTTTTTCTGAATGTATCTACATTTATGTCCCGTGGTAATTTTAGCAACGTTTTTTCCGCCATTGCTGCTCTTTAATACAACAATGACATGGAGTAGCAATTTACTCTTTCGGGACTCATGATAATTCGTTTTATAGTTGATTCCACTGTTCGCAGGATTTAGCAGAGAGTGATAGAAGTGAACATGCTCATGATAAATTACGATATATTATTCTTAATTGTTCATCGTATCTGCAATGCTATTAGAGTGACAATAAACTTGTTTAAATGTTAGGTTTCCTGAGAGAAGTTTCAGTGGTTTAATAATTTGAAGAAAACTGAATTTGAACACCGGACCGTGTTCTCTCTTGCAATACGATTGGGGAAATGCATGTGCCCTTTTATTGCCCCCCCCCCCCCCCACCCCTGGAGCTATGTCAAAGACTTAGAACGTTATCTGTTTTATTTTAGACTGAAGGTCATAATACAAGTAAAGAAATAATTTTAAAATGGAAACGAGGATGATGAAGTAATATTTGTTAAAGCTAATATTTTCCAGGTCTAAAATAGGTCGATTTATTGAAGTTTATGACTTACCATACTGACGTATATGTTATATATGTTATTTTCTGACATTTTCTGTCACCATGGCAACCACCAAATTTGAGCATAACCATGAACTAGGAAGACTGAGATTCTTAAGGCCCGGTCACACAGAGGGGACGCATGGGGGACGCACGGCCAGCGCATGGGAAATTTGCAATTTGGGCCAGTGCGTTGTCGTTCGCTAGGCGTGCGTCATCATTCGTTACTCGTTCGTCGAGCGCGCTGGACCAACGCTGGACCAGCGCTATGCATTAGTCGTCATTCGCTGTGTGCGTCGGTGTTTTTTTAGCATGCTCAAAAGTGTGCGCGGAGCTCGACGCATGAATGTACACGCCAAAGGCACGCCAGACATGCGTGGAGCGCGCTAGACCAGCGCCAGACGTACGTGGAGCACACGCCCTGTATACAGGGGCGTCGCTAGACCTTTTTCAGTGGGGGGTGTAGAGGCTTACGATTACCGACAAAACTAGCCACTAATTACCGACAAAATTAAATGTCCAATATCGAAAAATTCAACCCTATAAACCTATGACCGAAGGCTAAATTGTTTTTCCTATGGACTATCTCTTGTACTTGCATATGCGCAAAATGGTCATTTTCCTCGACGACATAAATATACGAATTATTTCTTCAATTTAGTTAGCATCATAGCTATATATTTTAATGCAGGCGCGGAGCTAGGATCGGTAGTGAGCAAGAGAATCACTTAAAAGCGCGCTCATTAAGGGGATGTGGGTGATGGACCTCCCCCCCCCCCCTCCCGCGCGAAAGCTTTGGCGTTTCATTGAATTATTATAAAAAAGAAGACGATTTGCTCTACCGTTCTCGACTGTTTATCCTTGGCTGAATTCAGTTCCCCCCCCCCTCCCGTGCAAAGCGCGGAAGCTTTGACGTTTCATTAAATTATGAGAAAAAGCAGACGATTCGGTGTACTGTTCTCGACTCTTAATCCTTATCTGAATGAAGCTTCCCCCTCCCGCGCGAAGCGCGGAAGTTTAAACGTTTCATTAAATTATTAGAGAAAGAAGACGATTCGTCATACCGTTTTCGACTCTTAATAAGGCCTATTCATCTGAATTCAGTTTCCTCCTCTTGCGCGAAGCGCGAAAGCGTTGACGTTTCCTCATATCATTAGAGAAAGAACACGATTCGTCATACCGTTTTCGACTCTTAATAAGGCCTATTCATCTGAATTCAGTTTCCCCCTCTTGCGCGAAGCACGAAAGCATTGACGTTTCCTCATATCATTAGAGAAAGAACACGATTCGTTGCACCGTTTTCGACTCTAAATAAGCCCTATTAATTTTGTCTGAATTCAGTTTCCCCCTCTCGCGCGAAGTTTGGAAGCTTTGACGTTTCCTTAAATTATTAGAGAAAGACCACGATTCGTTGTACCGTTTTCGACTCTGAATAAGCCCTATTAATTTTGTCTGAATTCAGTTTACCCCTCTCGCGCGAAGCGCGGAAGCTTTGACGTTTCCTTAAATTATTAGAGAAAGTAGACGATTTGTTGTACCGTTCTCGACTTGTCTAAATGAAGTTTTCCCCTTCCGCGCTAAACGCGGAATTTTTGGCGTTTCATCACAATATAGAGAAAGGAAGACGATTCATCTTACCGTTTTCGACTCTTATTAAGCCCTATTCATCTGAATTCAGTTTCCCTCTCTCGCGCGAAGCGCGAAAGCTTTATCGTTTCCTCAAATTATTAGAGAAAGAACACGGTTCGTTGTACCGTTTTTTACTCTAAATAAGCCCTATTCATCTCAATTCAGTTTCCCCCTCTCGCGCAAAGCGCGAAAACTTTGACGTTTCCTCAAATTATTAGAGAAAAAACACGATACGTTGTACCGTTTTCGACTCTAAATAAGCCCTATTAATTTTGTCTGAATTCAGTTTCTCCCTCTCGCTTTGACGTTTCCTTAAATTATTAGAGAAAGAAGACGATTCGTTGTACCGTTCTCGACTCGTCTAAATGAAGTATTCCCCTTCCGCGCAAAGCGCGGAATTTTTGGCGTTTCATTACAATATAGAGATAGAAAGACGATTCCTCGTACCGTTTTCTAATCTTATTAAGCCCTATTCATCTGAATTCAGTTTCCCCCTTTCGCGCGAAAGCTTTGACGTTTACTCAAATTACAAGAGAAAGAACACGATTCGTCGTTCCGTTCTCGAGTCGTCTAAATGAAGTTTTTCCCCTTCCGCGCGAAGCGCGGAATTTTTGGCGTTTGATCACAATATATAGAAAGGAAGACGATTCCTCGTACCGTTTTCGAATCTTATTAAGCCCTATTCATCTGAATTCAGTTTCCCCCTCTCGCGCGAAGCGCGAAAGCTTTGACGTTTCCTCAAATTATTAGAGAAAGAACACGATTCGTTGTACCGTTTTCGACTTTTAATAAGCCCTATTTGTCTGAATTCAGTTTCCCACGTTCGCGCGAAGCGCGGAAGCTTTGACGTTTCCTTAAATTATTAGAGATAGAAGACGATTCGTTGTACCGTTCTCGACTCGTCTAAATGAAGTTTCACCTTCCGCGCGAAGCGCGGAATTTTTGGCCTTTCATCACAGTATAAAGAAAGGAAGACGATTCGTCGTACCGTTGTTGACTCTTAAACTTTGTTTGAATTTAGTTTCCCCGAAATTTGTCAACCTCTGATTTCTTTAGCTGAACTTATAGGAAAGTGAAACTTCGAGAAAATACAAGTATTGTAGTTGTAGTCACTCTCGAAATGGTCACAGCGGATAAGAAGTCACAGTTCGTAGGGAAAAAACTTGTCGGCCGACCGACAATATACATCTCACCGACTTCAAACTTCTGCATTGATATAGTACACGAGGATCGAGCAAGAATACCGACACAGTTGACCCGACGGAATTTTAGGCGTTTCATCACAATATATAGAAAGGAAGACGATTCCTCGTACCGTTTTCGAATCTTATTAAGCCCTATTCATCTAAATTCAGTTTCCCCCTCTCGCGCGAAGCGCGAAAGCCTTGACGTCTCCTCAAATTATTAGAGAAAGAACACGATTCGTTGTACCGTTTTCGACTTTTAATAAGCCCTATTTGTCTGAATTCAGTTTCCCACTTTCGCGCGAAGCGCGGAAGCTTTGACGTTTCCTTAAATTATTAGAGATAGAAGACGATTCGTTGTACCGTTCTCGACTTGTCTAAATGAAGTTTCACCTTCCGCGCGAGGCGCGGAATTTTTGGCCTTTCATCACAGTATAAAGACAGGAAGACGATTCGTCGTACCGTTGTTGACTCTTAAACTTTGTTTGAATTTAGTTTCCCCGAAAATTTTCAACCTCTGATTTCTTTAGCTGAACTCTTTAGCTGAAACTACAAGTATTGTAGTTGTAGTCACTCTCGAAATGGTCACAGCGGATAAGAAGTCACAGTTCGTAGGGAAAAAAACTTGTCGGCCGACCGACAATATACATCTCACCGACTTCAAATTTCTGCATTGATATAGTACACGAGGATCGAGCAAGAATACCGACACAGCTGACCCGACACAGCAACATATTTACCCGTGTCTTTCTTGCTCCCTCGACGAGACGACTCCACCCAACAACCCCTTCTCTCTTTTACTCCCACTCCTCCTCTCTCAGACTCTTATCTCCCCTCTCTCTCCTCTCTTTCATCCCCCGTTTTTTTTTGTTTCCCTTTCACTCTTTTTTCTTCTTTTTCCTTTTCTTTCTTTTCTTTTTTTTCCTTTCTTTCCTCTCCTCCCTCTTTTTCTTTTTTCTCTTTCTTTCTTCTCTTTTCTTTCCTTTCTTTTCCTTTCTTTCCTTTCTTTTCCTTTCTTTGTTTTCTTTTCCTTTTCTTTATTTCTTTTCTTTTCCTTTTCTTTTTTTCTTTTCTTTCCCTTTCCCTCTCTTTTTTTCCCTCTCTCTTTTTTTCCCTCTCTTTTTTTTCCCTCCCTTTTTTTCCCTCTCTTTTTTCCCTCTTTTTTTCCCTCCCCCTTTTCTCTTTTTCCCGACGGCAGCGCAATTTTACCGACAAAATCCTGACAGGTGGGGGGGTGTCGCACCCCCCCCCCCCACCCCCCCCCCCCTTTGGCGACGCCCCTGCCTGTATACGCACAGCGCGCTAGCTACACGCTGTGCATTTTTTGTCAGCTCGCTAGCTTTTCCAAAATCATGACAAAAGTTAGGCACACGGCCTTTTCCGATTTCCAATGCGCGGGCCGTGCGTCGTAGAACGCGGTGCATGCGTGGACCATTTGTCCAGCGCGCTAGCAACACGCTGTGCATTCGTGGAAGTTGTTATCATGTGCGCTCTGTGTACGGTCTGTATGCGCACTGTATGCGCCCTGTATGCTCTCAGCGCGCTAGCAACACGCTATGCATTTGGTGTCAGCTCGCTGTAGCTTCGACAAAAGTTGGGCGCACGACAACGCACTGGCCAAAATTGCAAATTTCGCATGCGCTGGCCGTGCGTTCCCCATGCGTCCTCTCTGTGTGACCGGGCCTTTACGCAAATGAAATAAATAGATTTATTTAGCCATTAAACATTACATTATTTGGTAGTTTGATAGAAAAAAATATATAATTATGAAGAAAATACTTCGTTACCATGGCAACAACTGAAGACGACATTCACAAAAATGGCAACATGTATATTCATGTTCAGCATCCCCGAAATAGGGGAAATAGTTCATGAAATCATATTATAAAGTTCTAAGTATACCCTTTTTTATTTTAATGAAGTTGTCTTTACACACACTAAAGAGGAAACGCTTGGATTTACACCCTAAACCGATATTGTGTGTGTGTGGGGGGGGGGGCATTGGTCAAGTCACAGATGAATACTTTCACCTCTTGTGATAGAATGATGGACCCTTGATAGTCGGGGTTCGTTAAGGGTACCAATTTCCACATTTTTAGTTGTGCTGCCACAGTATCGATTGCTTATTTATTAATTTAGGTGTAGAATATAATTCGTTATCAAAACTTGTCTTAAGATACATTTATTCAAAATTGCTTTTAACGATAAACTTACTCTGTGTATTTCATGTGTATGTCATATGTATTGTAATTTGTAGGTTTATTTGCACTGTTTTGTTTTGTTTACTATGTAATTGTTTATCAGTCTATTCTGTTTGTTATAGCGCTTAGAGACTTCGGTAGTAAGCGCTTTGTAAGCAACGCTGTTATTATCATTATCATTATCAACCTTTAAGTATTGCAACAGGGGGTGTTTCATAAAGAGTTCGTAAAGTTACGCATGACTTTACGAACGACTTGTATATGAAGTGCCAGAAAGGATGCCCAAAGTTCTTTCTGATATTTCCAGTAACCTCAATTAAATTATGGCAAAAAATATATTTTGCATTAAAAATGGTTGTTATGATAAGAATGTTAATCTACATCTGCACAGTTCAACTTAATAAATAATAATCAATACTGATTGAGCATCCCATTTGGTTTTTCATATACAAGTCGTTCGTAAAGTCATGCGTAACTTTAAGAACATCTTTATGAAACACCCCCCCCCCCCCCCCCAGGTATATATTTATGACGTTCTTTTCTAAGTCTTTAAATGCTATCACAATTCAATGTCTAACGTCATCATGTTAACTCATCACTTTTATTACCAAACTTCGCATCCATTACCATTATCTTGCTATTGTGATTACAAGGTTATTTTCCAACCTTACCATCTACGTCATAAACCTGGAAGAGAAAGTGAAGCTTCTCTTGTTCTGTTCCATTGACAAGAAGCCGCAGAGCAACTATCAGTTCCTTCAAGCTGATACTTCCTGACTGATTGGTGTCATTGAGCTCAAAGAACCGCTCAGCAAAGAATGACTAAATAGGCAAGACAAATTAATCATACTCTAATTATAAATACACTTCAATCCTAATCATATACAAGCTCTGCTTATTATTGCAGGCTCCTCTGTAGGGCCTGTAACTCACAAGCATAGCTTTCATCATAGTTCCTTCCATATTTCACTCTACTTTTACGTTCATTCTTTTAATTTGATGCTTTCAAACAAATTTGTATGAGGTATTCACTTAATAGAATTCATATTTATGCGTACTATTTTTTTAGTGCATCCATTACAAAATATGAAATTCATGTGAAATATAATATAATAAATTGAATTCGAAACGGAAATTCCTCACATTTTACAAGTTGAAAACGTATCCATTCTTCCTCTAAACTTTGTATTAATTTACCTCAAATTATGCTTCTATCTAATCTTATTTTATAAGGGAGTTTACAGACAGCACATGGTACAAATGACCCCAAATATCAACAGATCTTTTACACATGGAGAAGTTCCACTTTGAGCATATTAGAATAATAACTGCCAAAGTCCTAGATGTGCTTCATTAATACCTTTTGTTTGCCCTCTTGAAAAGAATACTTCCACCTGCGTATCATAGAATGTACAGTTGGTGCATAAATGAATAATGTTACATAACTTTCATGAGCGCATATCCAGTATTCATCTCTGTGGGTTTTACCTTTTTGGTACAAATTACCTTTATCTGCCCATGCGCAGATTGTATCTGTAAACTCCCTTATTGTTTTGTAACCTTCTCTTCAGCTTTTACGGAACATCAACTGCTTTTGATGTAAATGTGGAATAAATAAACATCAAGCTTCAATACTTGCATCAGTTCTATTTCCCCCAGTGCAAAGAAATCTAATCAATCACTATAATAACTATCGTAATGAATGTCACCATTAACATCTCTCTCTCTCTCTCTCTCTCTCTCTCTCTCTCTCTTTCCCTTTCAACATAAATTCGCATCAATGACTTTTATATTGTTGGACGTCTGTAACAACTTTTAATAAAGCTTACGATGATCCATCCATGAACAATAGCATTTCATTGATGAGTTATGATTGATGCATGATGATGTATATACATTCTTATATGCATATCTGTATGCGAGTGTTGGGGAGGGGGTGTTTGTGTCTGTATAAATCTATACTAATCAAACATATTGGCCCGAATTCACAAAGCAAGGTTTGAGCTCAGACCAAGGTTTAAGTTTAAACCTCCTTTTGTTTCGCCAAACCTCCTTTTGTTATTTACAAACCAGGTTTATAAATAACAAAAGGAGGTTTGGCGAAACAAAAGGAGGTTTAAACTTAAACCTTGGTCTGAGCTCAAACCTTGCTTTGTGAATTCGGGCCATTATGTCCAAAGTGGTTGCTCGCCGCGTCACAAATTAAATCGAATTAATGGGTATGGCACAAGTCATGTTACATACCTCCTTCACATTCAGTGCATTTATGAACTCGTCCAAATCAATGAGGTTATCGTCTCCTGCAACATCGTGGAGGTGCTTCTCCAACCTCACCAGCCATTTCCCATCTTTTTCTTGCCTAAAAAATATATACAGATAAAATAATCTTTATGGACTAGAAGTAGTTTCTCATGTACTATTAATGAAGAGGTTGAAACACGATGAGAACATTGCTTAGTACGTTCTTAAAGCTAAACTTTAGTACTGGTAATGCGATTGCATTGTGAAAGAAAAGGTGTGGAAAGGATCAGAAACAGTTGATCATGTAGCATGTAAGTATTGGTGTGCACTGCAAGGTTCTGGAGTCATCAAAATCATAATAAATTTGACCGAGTCTTGGTAAAGTAACAAGCACATACACAGAAAGCTATGTATGGGACAACACGCATGTTGTCGGGGTTGGTACTACCTTGATTCCTTGTCTTTCTATGCTCATTACTCAGCCAGTATACATTTTCTTCCAAAATTGTTTGGCACATGTCATTTATTTGTAATCTTGAACATTCAGTGTAAGTTTCGTTTGATTCTGTGAGAAATAATTTTCTTTTTTTTACCACTACTGGAGGTTAGCTTTAAGCAAGAATCTATCTACAATATTAATGCCCCTCTCTCTCTCTCTCTCTCTCTCTCTCTCTATTCAGGTTCATTAGACGTGTGATTGGTAGTTAAAAGTAGTTGACTCTTTGGAGACTAGAGTAGCAGGCATTTCAAGTAGTGTTGTATATAAAAATATACATATATACCGCTTGATATTAATGAACTTATACATTTAAAAAACATGTATGGTATCAATGATAACTTAACTTTAAAGCCTAAGTGACTGTAAAGGTTTTTCGGGGTGGGAAATTTTTCTTTTGCTAATTTGCTAAGAGGTCTATATGAGTTTCCTTCTATGGATGTATCTTGTAACGGGCAGTAGGTTTATTAGGCTTTTAAAAATAATAGTTGTTCACCTACCTTCCTGCCATAGCGTATCGGCTGATACTGTCCGATTCAGAATACGTGTCGTCACCAAGTGGCTCGTTACACACCGAACCCCAATATGTTTCTGTAAGAGAGAAGAAATCAGAGTATATAAACGCGAGTTTGATTTTTGAATGCATATTTTGTGAGCGCGAGGAATAGATAGCTGAATAAGATGAAGGCCTGCATCATGGCATGTATGATTGTGTTTGTCAGGAAGCTGGCACTAACATTGGCATAACATTCAATTTAAGCTTCTCAGTCTCAAAATGTTAGTTTATTGATTTATTTGGATAAATCTACCTGTCTCAAAGTGGCTTATACATGTTTTTCTTTTTTTTTGGTTTACAGGAGACTTCCCATTGTACGATTGTTATCTGTTTTTTGTTCATACCTTGACACGGTCATGCCTATGGAATGCATGCCTAGGCCGCATATCCATACACTCATCGACTGCCGGTCAATCTTGTTTACTTGAAACCGTACTTTTGCTGTTATTGAGCCTTTTCTACTCTTTGTGCGTGAACTTAAAGGTATTACAAAGTTTTGGGAAATTTTGAAAAATGGGTGGATAGTGATTCTTTACAATTTTGATATATTTGGATGCCCCTGTGGATGTATTATAAGCACTAGAAATGTTAACCCCTAAAACACTTCTGCTTTCGAGAAAAATTGAATTTAAAGATTTACCGGACGGTGCTCCCGGTAAATTTTGATGAATTTCAAATAGCTCCTACGGCCGTTCTATGCCGGTAGCTGCGACCATGACAATCTCAGAATATGTAGTTGTGGTATATAATTGGCGAACGGGAATAGCTAATCGGACGATTTTAGTCAAGAAACATTGTTTTATAGCTTAATTAATATTTTGACCTTGAGAGGGAGCTATACTACATAAATTGATTATTATTTATAATTGCATAACTTAAGACTCGATTTCGACCGCGACGAAGATCACTGAATACTGTAGGATCGCATATGCTTCCAATATGTTCATTTAAACCAAATTCATGACCCCATACCAAAACTTTGTATTACCTTTAACCCCAAAAATATTATAGCCACAGTCACTGCTGAAACAAGTAAATCAGGTAGCGCTGATGTGGTTATTGTCAAGATTTTACGCTTGAAGGAACGTTGTCTATCTTTGCAATATCATAAAGATTGCTGGCACAAGATTTAAATGCTTATCAGGTGTCGAATACATGGGCTTCGTTAAATATCAAAATCGATTTCAGTCGATCCCTAACCCTTAAACACACGCACATCCCTTCTGGGCTATATGACGGGCTTATACATGCCATAATTCGTATAACTATACAACTATACAGCCATCGAATAGACGTATAGTTTAAACCAATTGCATTCTTCGAATTGATGTATAGTTTTATCAAAATCAGAACGCAGGAAATGATCAACGGTACCATGCAACTAAACATCCATAAAATGAATGTATGATTTGTATCCAAATCGGGGCTGCCTAGATCACATTTAACCCGGACGTCGGGCGATGTACCCGATCTTTGGGCAAATCGTGCGATTTGTAGAGGTCGGGGAGAAATCAGGCGACGGATTTGATATCGATGACTATAGAGGAATCGCTGGGTAACCCTAGGATAAGCGGCGGGCAATCGACAGAAATGCTGTCAATTTTTGGAGTAAACATCGGACGGTGTATTGCCGACACCCTTCCGATGTCCCGCCGATTACTCCGCGGTGATCGGCGGGTCGCCGGCCGATATGTACACATTGGGCGGACATCGGGCGTTCATCAGTCAGACATCCGCCGATGTCCGCTGGGCCTCCTAGGGTAATCGGCCGATCATCGTAGGATGTTAACGTTCGGGCCCCCAGTATAAAATCCGCTCGTTTGTGCAACTTTCATCAGTACAGCTACCATACAAGTCACATAAGTGTGTAGCATGCACAGGCACCAGAGCCGGTGGGGGGGGGGGAGCACAGTCCCCCCACACCTTTTCAAGTACCCATGCTCGTTTTTACATAGGAAAAGTGCCTCCTTTTACTTCAAGTAAGTGCCCCTTTTTAACTTAAGGCCACTTGCCGTAAAGGCCAAAAAATGCCCTGAACTAATAGTGAACTCGTCGCCGTTTAACTGTGACCTAAGCATTGCCGCTGCGAGAAAAACGCCGGCGGGCGGCTTTGTCCGGAATTTTGTTTTTTTGCCACGAACAACCTTTACCCAAGACGAAAATCCAATTGAAACCAATTGAACACCAATTGAAATTTCAATTGGTTTCAATTGGTTTCAATTGGTCTCAATAGGTCTCAATAGGTTTTAACAGGTTTCAATGGGACCTCAGATGTTTTCAATTGGTCCAGATTTGCCCCATTGGACAAATTGGCCCCATTGGCCCCATTGGCCTAGGCCCCATTATACTTTAATGGGTCCCCAATTGGTTTCAATTGGTCCGGATTGGCCCCATTGGACAAATTGGCCCCATTGGCCCCATTGGCCTAGGCCCCATTAGACTTTAATGGGTCCCCAATTGGTTTCAATTGGTCCGGATTGGCCCCATTGGACAAATTGGCCTAGGCCCCATTAGACTTTAATGGGTCCCCAATTGGTTTCAATTGGACCAATTGGCCTTAATTTGGACTTCAATTGGTCCCATTGAAACCAATTGGCCAATTGAAACCAACAAATCTAGGCATCTCATGAATATTCATTATCACTTTACACGTGTCACAGAAAAATAAATTTATCATGATTTGTTAAGCAAATTATGACAATGCACATCAATTTTGTGATTTCTTTATTCCTTCAGCAATTATTAACCAATAGATTATTTTGTCTGATCATGTTACGATTACATTCACGTTTTAGCAATAGATATATTGATTTATATATTGATTATATGATTACTAACCAAAAAACAATATACATATTTAGTATATATATTTGTACGAGCCAATGTCACTGTAAATGAAACTCTTGAATTCACTTCAAATGATCTTTGTGATGAAGTTAATGCAAATGAGATTGGAATATACCTAATTGGTGGACAGTTGCCAATATCGATTATGAAGTATCAATAATTTATCACTGGTTCTTCTAACTTAATCGATTTACCAATTGAATCCCCATTGAATGCCCCAATTGAATCCCAATTCAATACCAATTGGCAATTTGGAGTAAATGGAAAGTGAAACAATGGGTACCCATTGAAACCAATTGGCAATTGGTCCCCATTGGAACCAATTGGCAATTGGTCCCCAATTTGGAGTAAATGGAAAGTGAAACAATGGGTACCCATTGAAACCAATTGGCAATTGGTCCCCATTGGAACCAATTGGCAATTGGTCCCCATTGGTTTCAATGGGTACCCATTGTTTCACTTTCCATTTACTCCAAATTGGATTCAATGGGGACATTCAATGGGGATTCAATTGGATTTTCGTCTTGGGCTTCTAGTACACAAAGGAATTGTATGCATGCAGACACTATTGTGCTTATCCAATGGTTTTGCCTGCGGGTTCGATGAACAGGCTTAGACCTACAACATCGTGTATTAAAGTAAAGTAAAGTAAGTAAGTAATTTGTATGCATACATAGAAACCATTTAGTCCCATTGGTTCATAATTCATTCTGTTTTCTTTATACAAGGTAGTCTCTTCAGTACATAAAAACTGATGTGCAAGAGAGCCACCCCCGCCCCCGGCCCCTCCCCCAACAATCCATTCGTCACGTTCGTCATAGCCATCAGTAGGGACTTTTAGATTGATTGGACGAGAACACGACGAACGCCGACTGATCATGCGTGTCAACGTACTCAACTGCCTATGTTGACTGCAATTAGAAATCTTAGACTCACTCGACGATATACATGCATGCATGAAGTAACACTTTGAACATGACGGACAAAGAAAGAGGACAAAATATACAGTTCCTCATTCTACCCTCAACAATTGCTGTGGTAGAAAAAAGAACATCACTTTACTGCTATTATGTACAAATGTGTAGAACAGGTGAATATGCATGTGACACCTGTTCTACACATTTTTGCATGATAGCAGAGAAGGGATGTTCCTTTGTCTACCTGAGGAACTGTATATTTTGTCTTCTTTCTTTGTCCGTCATGTTCATAGTGTAAGAGTGCACGCGCGCGCACGCGGCATACTAGTACCGTACTAGATTTAGGAAAATCAAGGTTGACGCATTCTCGATCGCCGACTGAGACGACGTGACGCATGCGCAGTGCCTTAAAATGACGTCACACGTTGCAGTCAAAGCTGTCGACGTGCAAATCTAAAAGTCCCTATTATGGCCTACGATTCGCGATCGAATTTGATTGAATTTATTGAACCATATATAGTGTGTGTGTGTCGGCCTGTGCGTGACTCGGCTCTTTTTTTGTTGGAGATATTATTCATTCCGTGCACAACATATTATATTGTTGTAAATTAGTAATAAATTACAACAGTTTACTGTATATAATTATGATATGTTTTTGTGATAGTGAGTAACTATACGTATATATGCTTTGTTAAGTATTGGTAATAGTTTGAGATGGAAAAATAGAAAAGTTGCGATTTATTATTGTATATTTCATTTATGTGTATTTGAAATAAAGTTATTCACATAATTTGCATCTTATTTACTCTTTATTGATACATCTTGAAATCTGATAAATGCAGTATTTATGCATATATCAATATGTAGAAAGAAAATTGCCACTAACCAATTGAAATAACTTTCATGATCATGGGTGTCGATCCCGGGGGGATGGGGGGGGGATATATCCCCCCCCCCCCAATATTTCAGATGGGGGGATGGCCTGTACAATCATCCCCCCCCCCCCAATAATTCACCATCACAAAAAAAATGAAGAGAAAAATTAATGATGCGAGCCCGATGAGAGTAGTTAATGGTTATTACTCGCAAGATGACCATCAATATACACATTTTGCTATCTCATTTTCATAATACATACATATATAAATAGAAAACGAAGTAAATGAAACAACCGTATATGAGACAAGAATAAATTGAATTCTCGCTCATACGGTTTCATCAGGAATTGATGGATTTATTCAATTCATTCAATCAACAGCATCATAGAAATGCAGTGCGCCAAATGCAAAGCCGCAGCGTTAAAAAGCAACTATAGCTAAATGTTAAGCGCGAAGCGCAAAAGTGCAAAAAAGAAGTAGAGAGTGGAGATAGAGATAATGAGAGACAGAGAGGATACAGGCGCGTAGCCAGTGGGCGGGAGACGGTCGCCCCCCCCAAAAAAAAAAAAAAAAAAAAAAAAAAAAACGCCGGCAGAAAAAGAAAAAAAAGAGAGAGAGAAAGAAGAAAGGAAGAGGACGTAGGAAGAAAAAGGATTAAGAGTCGAGAACGGTACAACGAATCGTTTTGTTTCTCTAATAATTTAATGAAACGTCAAAGCTTCCGCGCTTCGCGGGAAGTAGGGGGGGGGCTGAATTCAGACAAGGATTAAAAGTCGTGAATGGTACAACGAATCGTCTCTTTCTTTCTTTAATAATTTAATGAAACGTCAAAAGAAACTGAATTTAGACAAGGATTAAGAGTCGAGAACGGTACAACGAATCGTCTTCTTTCTCTTATAATTTAATGAAACATCAAAGCTTCCGCGCTTCGCGCGGGAGGGGAACTGAATTCAGACAAGGATTAAGAGTCGAGAATGGTACAACGAATCGTCTTCTTTCTTTAATAATTTAATGAAACGTCAGAGCTTTCCCTCCCTGCACCCACCCCCTAGGGGGCGCGCTCACTACCGCCCCCCTAAAATAAAATCCTGGCTACGCGCTTGAGAGGATAATAACCCAGGTAGCAAGCCCATGTGGGACCCACATGGGTCCCATATTCTCTGAAATGTTATCTTCATTGAGGGTGACTTGAAAAAGTTAATAACTTGGAAGGGAGGGGTGCAACCTGCCACACGCTTCTACCTCTTGGTTGCTTTGATCCATAGCCGAAAATATTTTGGCACCTATCATCCCCCCCCCCCCCCCCCAACCACGGATACAAATCGACACCCCTGTTCATGATGATTTTTAGGCTAGTCAGGAAGATTTCCTCCATGTAAAATTGCATATAAAAATTACGTAAAGTTCTGCAACAGTAACTTACCATTCGACAGAGGTGTCTATTCAGTACGCTCTTCCTCCACCAAGTTAGAAATGCAAATAAACAGACGTAAAATATTTTCGGGCTTTGTGAGATATTTTATGCCCTCATTTCAATTAGATTTCATTACGATTCACCCTATGGTTTCGTATTATGTTATCTGTCGCCAATATTGGTTTAAGCAGGTTTAACCCGATTCGTTTCAGTGAATTTCATGAGTCTGGCTCTTTTTTTTGTTGGAGATATTGTTCATATCGTGCACAACAAATTATATTGTTATAAATGAATAATAAATTACAACAGTTTACTGTATATAATTATGATACGTTTCTGTGATAGTGAGTAACTATACGCATATATGCTTTGTTATGCATTTGTAATAGTTTGAGATGGAAAAATAGAAAAGTTGCGATTTATTATTGTTTATTTCATTTATGTTAAAGTAATGTAACTCCAATATCTTGTAATATTTTGAAAAATTATGTATCTGTTTTCATTCTGTTATTATTTCTTGTGCAATGAATGAACAATAAAATAACTTTCGAAACAAGGGGGCTGTACACCCTGAAGGGGATTATTACGATAAGATTTATTTATTCAAAATAATTGGGTTGTGTATATTGTGTACTCTATATGTTATGTATTGTAATTTGAAATAAGTTGTATGATGTGCATGTATTAGATACATGTACTCTATACACATTGCAATTTGAAGTAAGTTGTATGATGTACATGTATTGAATGAATACAATAAAGAAAACTACAAAACAAAACAAATATACATGTAAAAATCAAAACATACAAAAGAAAAAGATAATGCAAAAAGAATACAAAGCAAATGGTCAGGTCCACAACAGAGCGAATTGCTTATAAATAGGGCCCTCACATGAAACGAAATTAAATGAAATATGATTCAGTCACCATACCCACAAACACACACACACACACACACACTCCACATAGAAAATACTGCATACACACAAACCTACACGAAAGTATTTTCTACAAAGCAATCAACTTTAAAAAGATGTGTTTTATACTTCACACTATTTTGTTACAAATTTACAAATAGGTGTTTTCTATTGTCAGAATGCTTGAATTTGTATATATTTACCAAACAATCGTTATGTAGAGTACCCCCTTCTCCGATTAGTATCCTTCTTAATCCTAGGCCCTCACCCCCCCCCCCCCCCCTCCCCCTCTTCTCTTCATCTTTATCTCTCTATCTCTCTCTCTCTCTCTCTTTCTCCCCCACTCCGCAATATTTTCTTGTAATCTTAATTCACTGGATTTTTTCAGTAAGCTTTGAATAGTTTATGACGATTCATTTACTAGGTAATTACGATTGAGGGTCTATGTACGATGATGATGTTTATGTACATAAACATAAAAAATCAAACCAAATCAAATCTTGCATGAACTTTTTTGGGTAATTATAAATTATTTGATCAATAAATAAATATTTTAAATGAGAATTTTCGTTTGGTTGAACAGCTTTAATTCTCTTTGGAGGTAATTTTATTATGAAACAAATCAAAATTTCTTCATTTTTACAGGAAAGATCATTTAGTGAACAAAATAACTGTTGACAGAGAGAGAAATGTGAGAGATAGAGGGTCAAATAGATATACATAGAGAGAGAGAGAGAGACGGTGAAAGAGAGGTTATAACAATAAAACGATCGTCTGTCTTGAACTAGGGGGATGGCCCCCGTCCCCCCCCCCCCCCGCCCCTCACTCTTTGATATTTAGAGTACGCATATGCGTGTTCCCCCTTTTTAAAAACACCCCCTAAGTCCGGTGTGTAAAGTCAATTTTTGTGTACTACGAGCCGGACTTTGGTGCGTGAAAAGTACCCCTTTACCGGACATTTTGGTAACACGCATGCGGTCATTCCGACCCCGGAGTGGTGGGGGAGGGGGGGGGGGCGGGGGATGGCCTCGGGAACGAGAGCGTCAAAATGGATGGCGTGATTGAGTCTGATGTGCATGACCATGGCGACTTATCCATCTTATCATTTTTACACAACAAAATTAATTAGTTTTACGTAAAATCTTCATATCTGCTTTCCCCTTACATATTCTTCCCATAGAAGAAATGCTTTGTATTCATGTCTTGTAAGGGGTTGGTCGTTTCAATGTCTTCAGTGAACCGTGTGGATGTTATGCACACAATATACAATGAGTTTACATTTTAGCAAATTCCTTTATAAAAATAGAAAACCGCAATACAAATTGCCAAGAGCGACAGCTTGCCAGCTTTTTAACGCCGCGGCCCACATCACAATAAACGGTGTAGTTGTTATAAAGGGAAAAGGCTTTTTTGTTGTTGGATGATAACAATTTCGTTAGCGTTTAAAATGAAAAGAAAATAACGGCATTTATTCTAAAAATGGTAACTTAAAAAAAAAAAAAAAAAAATGCTTCAAATTATCTAGGGATCTACCTCAAATTGTCAAACCTGCTTTAGGGACCACCTGTATAGGAAGACCACATGTTTCGTTTCCCTTGAATATGTTTTTTCATTTAAACTTGTTAAGGAACCTGCTCATAAAGACAGTGGTGTAATGAGCAAAAACGTTTGGGGGGGGGGGGACAAACAAAAATTCGGACCCCAACCACTCTAACATGTAACATGCAGGACCCACGGAACGTTTTTCAAAGCTCAGGGGTTTTAGGCAATACATTACGGTCAGATGAGCATCCAGGGGGCAGAGTCCCCGGAAGCTCAGGGGTTTTAGGCATTTAAATTCGGTCAGGTGAGCATATTTTGATACCTTATTTGTGACACAGGCAGGTTACTAATCGGATTGGGGTCCAGGGGGCGGAGACCCCAGAAGCTCAGGGGAGAGGGAGTGGAAATTATAAATTACGGTCAGATGAGCATATTTTGATACCTCATTTGAGCAGGTCACTATTCTTTCTTTCTTTCTATTTCTATTTTTCGAAAAGGTGAGGAGAGCGGGGAGAGGCTCGAGCCCCCGAGCCCCGCCATTTCGCAGGTCCTGACATGTAGGTTTTTTAATAAGCATATTTTTTGTCCGACTGTAAATTTGGGAATGAGTCATTTTCCAACAAACGCATACAAAATTATAATTTATAAAAAAGTGAGAATAAAATCCCAGAAAATCATGTCATTTCAGGAACATTTGTAAATCACTGGTTTCGAATTAGAAATAAACCACGTTTGAATTTAATTAGGGGGTCGAATCCCGAAAAATCATGTTATTTCAGCAACATTTTTTAAATAACTGGTATCAAATTAGAAATACCCCCCTCCCCCCCCCCCCCCCCTCCCATCATTACGCCAGTGCATAAAGACCACCGGCCTATAGAGACTACTTTTCATGTTTCCCTTGAGTGTTTCTCATATACTGGTTTCACTTTATTAATTACAGCGTAATAAAAGTGGTTCAATAATCTTGGACATCCGATGGGTGTTAGTGCAGATAGGATGAATAAATAGGCTATCACACTATTTGATTTTATATTGTGCTCCATTATAAGATTATAACATTTGGTACTGTATATGTCTTCCCACTGTGATCCAAATGACCAATATTTTTTTAATTAAAAAAAAAAATGTTTTTGACAAGTCACTGCCTACAGCACAAATATGCAGAAATTCAGTGGACGGAACATGAAACAATCTATCTAGCCTTTGTCTTATACGTTCGTCGATAACGGCTGTCACATCTTAATCATGCAGTCGGTTGTGTCAACGAGAAGTTGAAGAATTAAATAAGGCGACGTTGCACATCTGTATGTATAATTATAAATAAGTTTATAGATATAGACCAGTTTTGGTCATGCGATTGCATTGTGAAAGAAACGTTGTGGAATCGATCAGGAAAGGTTGATCAACTAGCATTTAAGTATTGGTGTGTACTGCGAGGTTCTGGAATCAGCAAAATGATAAGGAATTTGACCCAGTCTTTTGTAAAGTTACAAGCACGTACTGTACACAGAAATATGTATATGGGACTACCCTATATCTATCAAGTCTCATAATGATTTTGATAAATTAATGTCAGAAGTAAATAAAGAATTAGAAAAGGCTGTTGAATGGTTTAATGCAAATGAATTGTTTATAAATTATGACAAAACAAGTGTACTTTATTTTCATAATAAAACTAATCCTTGCAATATTAATGATAAACAAATATTTATAAGCCATATACATGTTAACGTGTGCTCTTCTGTTAAATTTCTTGGTGTCCTTTTGGATGACACTTTATCTTTTCAGAATCATCGATTGTATAAGTAACAGAATATCTAAAAAACATTGGTGTTCTTTGTAAATTACGTGTATTTCTGCCTGAAAAAGTATTGTTCATGTTGTATAATTGTTTAATTTTGCCCTATTTACATTACTGTAATATCACGCGGGCCGGTGTGGGAACAATAATAATAATAATTACAGTGCTTATATAGCGCCTAGCACTTACTTTGTCAGAAGTCTCTAAGCTAGAACCTATAAACCTATAAACTTCAAAAGAAAGCTTTAAGAATTTGTTCAAACTCCCATAATCAAGCTCATTCAAGTCCCCTGTTTTTTCGCTTAAGAACACTCAATATTTATGATATACATACAATTCAAAGTGCTATTATGCACAACTATATATCATCCTTTAAGGTTCTATTGAAGAGACAGTTGATCTCTTCTTATTTCCCTTAACCACTTGACCAGGCGCGTACGCAGGGAGGAGGGGGGAGGGGGGGGGGGGGGGGGGTTGGGGGTTGAAACCCCCTTTTGTATTTTTTATGTGTGTATTTTTGACGAAATTTTTGACGAAACCGCTTATTCAGCGGCCAGCTGAGTCGTTGCGAGAAAAAAAATTATTAAAAAAATGCTAATGGGTGACCTGAAAAAGGTGACCTTACAACCCCCCCCCCCCTCCCCCCCTCCCCCCACCCCCCCCCCCCCCCCCCAACGGACCGAAAGATCGATCCGGCAAATTTTCAAATTTTGGGACCCCCCCCAAAAAAAATGTCCTCTTACCACCACACCCCCCCCCCCCCCGCTTTTTCAGCGGACGGCTGAGTCGTTGCGCAATTTTTGGCTCGATTTCAAAATGTTAAACCCCCCCCCCCCCCCCTTGAGAAAATCCTGCGTACGCCACTGCTGTCATGATCCATAGATGCCTTCTCTTCAAAGTGTACACGAAACACAATCACCCAAGCAGAAAGACCGTCTCGAAAAATATAAACTCAAGGGTGATTCCATTACTATATTCTACATCCCGTACAAATCATGTTTGAATTACGTTTCTATGTCATGAGTACACATATCAACAGATAATGGGAAAGGCTATTGAAAGTTGTACCTCAGGTTAAATTTTTGAAGTCTCTGCAATCACTTTACACGTAAAAGTGTACTTTTAAGGAATAATACTAGTTAGAGAAAATAATCATATACGTTTTACCCGGCACTGTTTGTTTCTATCACTATGAACATGACAGACAATGAAAGCGGACAAAATATACAGTTCCTCAGGAAAACAAAGGAACATCCCTTCACTGCTATTATGTAAAAATGTGTAGAACAGGTGAATATGCATGTGACACCTGTTCTACACATTTTTACATAATAGCAGTGAAGGGATGTCCCTTTGTCTACCTGAGGAACTGTATATTTTGTCCGCTTTCATTGTCTGTCATGTTCATAGTGTATGCAGGCAGAATGCCATTCTAGAAGAGTTATTTTCATCGGAATTCAAGAAATCAAATGCAATGACCTGTGCTTTAAACACAAATTGCAGAAATTGACCTAAAAAGGTGACCTTACCACCCATCTTATAATAGGGCTAGTATGCAGTGCTACGGTCTTAACCACGTACATACCACGTACGTACCCCCCCCCCCCCCCTCCCCTGGTAAATATAGTTTTAACCTTAAAAAATAAATGATGTATAGGTTTGCATGAACTGATTACTTGGAATATTTGATTTACTGATTAATCTGATTCTCAATAATATTTGCTTTGCTTGATATTTCTAGTTGTTTCCCACTATCACCCATGCCGCCATGCAGAATGCGTGCACTCGTTGTCAATACCCCCGAAGCCATGGTAATCATTTGTGGTGTGCTGTCCATTGTATCACAAGCGGAAGGGGATGAAACGCAACCATACGGGGGCCTTGACGTTTTGCCAAAGAAGGATAAAAACGTGTTGTCAATGATTCACAGTAAACAATAGTGTTTAGATAAACAATTCCAATTCCATGTGTGTATGTGTGTGTGTGTGCGTGTGTGTGTGTGTGTGTGCAAGGGCGTCTCCAAAGGGGGGGGGGTGTGGGGGCTGCGACACCCCCCCCCCCCCCCACCTGTCAGGATATTGTCGGTAAAATTGCGCTGCCGTCTGGAAAAGAGGGAAAAGGGGGAAGGAAAAAAGAGAGGGAAAGGGAAAGAAAAGAAAAAAAGGAAAGGAAAGGAAAAGAAAGAAAGGAAAAGAAAGGAACGAAAGGAAAAGAATGGAAAGAAAAGAGAAGAAAGAAAGAGAAAAAAGAAAAAGAGGGAGGAGAGGAAAGAAAGAAAAGAAGGAAAAGAAAGAAAAGGAAAAAAAGAAGAAAAAAGAGAAAGAGAAACAAAAAAAAACGGGGGATGAAAGAGAGGAGAGAGAGGGGATGTGAGAGGCTGAGAGAGGAGGAGTGGGAATAAAAGAGAGAGAGGGGGTCACTGTTGGGTGGAGTCGTCTCGTCGAGGGAGCAAGAAAGCAAGGGTGTCGATTTCTATCCGTGGTTGGGGGGGGGGGGATGATAGGTGCCAAAATATTTTCGTCAATGGATCAAAGCAACCAAGAGGTAGAAGCGTGTGGCAGGTTGCACCCCTCCCCAAGGGCGTAGCCAGGATTTCATTTTAGGGGGCGGTAGTGAGCACGCAAAGCTAGGGGGTTGGGTGCAGGGAAGGGGGAGCTTCCCCCCTCCCCCGCGAAGCGCGGAAGCTTTGATGTTTCATTAACTTATTTATTAGAGAAAGAAGACGATTCGTTGGACCGTTCTCGACCCTTAATCTAGCTTGTTTGAATCAAGTTCCCCTTCCTCCGCGCATAGCGCGGAAGCTCTGACGGTTCATTAGATTACCAAAGAAAGAAGACGATTCGATGTACCATTCTCAACTCTTAATCCTTAATGTTTGAACAAGTTCCCCTTCCTCCGCGCGTAACGCGGAAGCTCTGAAGTTTCATTAGATTATTAAAGAAAGAAGACGATTCGATGTACCATTCTCGACTCTTAATCCTTGTCTGAATTCAGTTTCCCCCCTCCCGCGCGAAACGCGGAAGCTTTGAACTACATTATGAGAGAAAGAAGATGATTCGTTGTATCGTGTCCTTGTCTGAGTGCAATTCGCCCCTGCCCTCTCGCGAAGCGCGGAAGCTTTGACGTTTCAATAAATTATTACTCTTAATCCTTGTCTGTATTCATTTTCGCCCATCCAGCGCTAAGCACGGAAGCTTTACCGTTTCATTAAAATATTAGAGAAGGAAGACGATTCGTTGTACCGTGTCCTTGTCTGAGTGCAATTCACCCCCGCCCCTGCCCTTTCGCGATGATGATTTTTTTTTTTTTTTTTTTTTTTTAATATTAGGAAATATCAGGAAATAAAATGAGTAATAAAAATTAAAATAAAGATACAATGACGTGAATTTTTAAAAGGGTGAACGGAAACAACATAACAACTAGTGAACTATCTTATAAGTCATACTAATGTCCGAAAATCTTTCTCCTTTTGTCTCCGATCTCATCACGAGTTTGTCACAGAGTTCATCTATGTTTACATTATCCAGGATGGTCTGATGTTGCAGATTGCTACTTTTGCGCTTGCGCTCAACTTTTATCTCGTTGCTTTTTAACGCTGCGTCTTTGCATTTGGCGCACTGCATTTCTATGATGCTGTTGATTGAACAAATAGAATAAATTCATCAATTCCTGATAAAGCCGTATGAGCGAGAATTCAATTTATTCTTGTCTCATATACAGTTGTCTCATTTACCTCATATATTATGTAATAACCATTAACTACTCTCATCGGGCTCTCATCATAAATTTTTCTCTTAATTTTTGTTTTGAGGGTGAATTATTGAGGGGGGGATGATTGTACAGGCCACCCCCCCCCCCCCACCTGAAATATTGGGGGGATATATCCCCCCCCCCCCATCCCCCCCCCCCCCCCCGGGATCGACACCCATGCAAGAAAGACACGGGTAAATATGTTGCTGTGTCGGGTCAGCTGTGTCGGTATTCTTGCTCGATCCTCGTGTATTATATCAATTCAGAAGTTTCAAGTCAGTGAGATGTATATTGTCGGTCGGCCGACAAGTTGTTTTCCCTACGAACGTTGACTTTTAATCCGCTGTGACGACTTCGAGAGTGACTACAACTACAATACTTGTATTTTCTCGAAGTTTCACTTTCCTATAAATCAAAGATATCAGAGGTTTAACATTTTCGGGGAAACTAAATTCAAACAAGGATTAAGAGTCAACAACGGTACGACAAAATCGGACAAATCGTCTTCGCTTCTCTATATTTTGATGAAACGACGCGGGAGGGGAAAACTTCATTTAGACGAGTCGAGAACGGTACAACGAATCGTCTTCTTTCTCTAATAATTTAAGGAAACGTCTAAGCTTCCGCAATTTGCCCGGGAGGGGGGGAAACTGAATTCAGACAAGTTACGGTAAAGAGTCGCGAACGGTACAACGAATCGTCTGCTTTCTCTAATAATTTAAGGAAACGTCAAAGCTTTCGCGCTTCGCACGAGAGGGAAAGAATGAATTCAGACAAGGATTAAGAGTCGAAAACGGTACAACGTAGTTTCTCTAATAATTTAAGGAAACTTCAAAGCTTCCGCGCTTGGCGCGAGAGGGGTAAACTGAATTCAGATAAATAGGGCTTAATATTAAAGGTATTACAAAGTTTTGGTATGGGGTCATGAATTTGGTTCAAATTAACATATTGGAAGCATATGCGTTTCTACAATATTCAGTGATCGTTGTCGCGGTTGAAATCGAGTCTAAAGTTGTGAAACTATAAATAATAAACTCTTTATGTTGTATAGCTCCCTCTCAAGGTCAAGATATTAATTAAGCTACGAAAAAATATTTCTTGACTAAAATCGACCGATTAGCTATTCCCGTTTGGAAATTTTATATCACAACTACATATTCTGAGATTTTCATGGTCGCAGCTACCATTGTACGGCCATATGCGGTATTTGAAATTTATCAAGATTTACCGGGAGCACCGGTAAATTTTTATATTCAATTTTTCTCGAAAACAGAAATGTTTTAGAGGCTAATTTCTTTAGTGCTTATAATACATCCACAGGGGCATCCAAATATGTCAAAATTGTAAAGATTCACTATCCACCCAATTTTCAAAATTTCCCAAAACTTTGTATTACCTTTAAGTCGAAAACGGTACAACGAGTCGTCTGCTTTCTTTAATAATTTAAGGAAACGTCAAAGCTTCCGCGCTTCGCGCTAAAGGGGGAAACTGAATTCAGACAATTAGGGCATATTAAGAGTAAACAACGGTTCAACGGAACGTCTACTTTCTCTAATATTTAAATGAAACGTCAAAACTTCCGAACTGAATTCGGATAAGGATTCAGAGTCGAGAACAGTCAGGCGCGGATCTACGGGGGGGGGGGGTTTAGGGGGTTTAAACCCCCCCCCCCTTGGGCGCCCCCCCCCCCCCCAAAAAAAAGGGAAAAAAAAGAAAAAAAGAAAGAAAAAAAGAAAGAAAAAAGAACGCACGCTGGAGAGAAACCCTTTCAAGTGCAAATATTGTGAGAAGATATTCAACTCATCTGGTAACTTAACCAAACACATGATAACTCTGGATATAACTGTGTATTAAACTGTTACTTGATTTAAAAAGACGTTATCATGCACTGCTTTTTATGGTCTCCATTGCGTTAATAGATGCCAGGAAAACATCACTTACGGGGTTTAATAAACACCCCCAAAAAAAATCGGCTCGCCGCTTCGCGGCTCGTGGACGATGCTCCGCATCGTCATTATTTTGGTCAAACCCCCCCCCTTAGCAAAAAGCTAGATCCGCCCCTGACAGTACACCGAATCGTCTGCTTTCTCGCATAATTTAATGAAACGTCAACGCTTCAGCGCTTCGCGCGGGAGGGGGAGAAATTGAATTCAGACAAGGATTAACAGTCGTGAATGGTACAGCAAATCGTCTTCTTTTTATAATAATTTAATGAAGCGTCGAAGCTTTAATTCTCTTCTTTTCGATTTCCTCGTCATATCTCGCCTTGGTCTAGCTACGTAGCCAGCATTTGTATATCGATTGTAACCATATTTTCATGTGTGTGAAACAATATGTTTTTCTTAAGTGTATATTTTTTGGTTCAATTTCGTTGCAAATCAACCATTATGAGTTCCTGAACTTTACGTGTTGATGTTTTTAAACCAAATAAATAAATAAAAATAAATAAATAAATAAATGATAATTATGTATGTAGCTCTTTTCATTTTTTCTTTGGTTCTTGGAAGCTACCCTACCGTCGTAGAATCGCGCCATGTTTAACAAAATTGTCGTTGCCGTCCTTCCGTGATGACAACTCTTACAGGGGTAAAATACCGACTTTACACGTTTGTAGTGACTGTTATTATTGATTTATGTATAATTATTTATTTAGTGATTCATTTTTTAGCTACACTGTTTATTTGCATGCACTCACAAAGTTTATTGTAGATCTACATCTAAGATCACGATTCATTGTTGGAACTCCACCAACTAGTACCATGATGAGTTCTCCAACTCCGAGCGGCCTCGGGCGAAGCAGCGGGGTTCGGGGAGCTCCCAATCTACCCCCGCGGAAGGAGCCGCGAATTCTGCTGAGCTGAGCTGAGCTAAGGCCTGAGGATGAGGAGCCTGAGGAAAGGGGGGGGGGGGGGGGGTAGGGGGTAGCCTTAAGTTCGCGATGCGGGATCCCGCTTTGTCGGAGTAAAATCCAGAACCAGAAGCAGAACCAGAACCAGAGGCTTGCCGCTTCGTCATGATTAAGTATGAAAATATGATAATTGATGATCCCCAAGGCCAAGCCAGACAGTCACATGATTAATTCAGATTATCAGTACCGTCAGTAGGTCTAACTTAGTAGTAGATATAGGGCTGTAGGGGCGCTGGTCCGAGAATAAGGATCGTCTTTGCAAACACGGACGGATGCTTCCTCAAAAATAAGGATCGTCCTCATTTTCGCAGATGCTTCATATTTTTGATCGGCGCATTAGCGATGCGAAAAACGGATTCCCAGATGATTTTCTTGATGCATTTTACACTGACTTTGTAGTCATCATCATCAACTTCAGGTGGCGCTGTAAAGCGCTGCTGTGCTGTGGCCTTCACGAGAGCACGCCATTCAACTCTTTCACCTGCCATTTGTGTTGCACCTTTCATTTCTTTGTTGATATCATCAGTCCAAGATATTGGTGGACGACCTCTATCCCGTTTTCCTTTGACTGCTCCTTGCAGTATTTGCTCAACAATGTGCCCAAAATAGTTAAGTTTTCTTTCCATGATTCCCCTTCTGATGGTCAAGTCTGTTCCAATCTTTTCCAGGACCCGCACATTTGTCTTTTTATCTTTCCATGACACCTGCAACAGACTAGAGTATTGTACAGAGACTTGAGTTTAACATTAGGCCCGATAACTCAATGTTGAGTTTCCCGTCACATTTTGTAACTTTGTAACATTGTTTAGATGAGAGAAAGTGGTGCTAAGGTTAAGGTAGTGACTTCAATGCTACTTACTTTACTTTACTTACTTTAATACACGATGTTGTAGGTCTAAGCCTGTTCATCGATCCAGGATTCTTCCGTGATTACTGCTGTTTGTGGAGGGAGGAGGTTGTGTAATTAACATGAGACAATAGACAACACCTACATGTACAATTAAAGATAATCTGAAAATTTGAGTGAAAACGGACCATTATTAATGCATATTAGACTAGGGTTAGTACAGTAGAAGGAAGATAATAAGTAATATTTCATACCAAAATTACGCAATTTTTTAATCAACCTTCAACAATGTTACCAAGTCACTTTAAAGTTACTAGTTCTACAAAGTCAGTAGTGACAGTGAAGTACACCTTCACCAAAATTGGTCTAATGAAGTCTACCTACGAGTACGATAGCTAAGAATGTACACTGAATTTGAAGAAAGGACATTATCCAAACTTGTGCATACAAATACATGAAATTAATATTTTAAGTGTTTTTGGGGGGGGGGGGGGTATGTATGAGAGTAACTCGTACTCCACTCCATCAATGACAGAATGCTATGGCATGCTCTTATATTCACCTGTAGATCTACAGTACATACTACCGACCCAGAAGCGACAATGTCATTTGTGAGGATGCCTAGACGATCTCAGTCTCTTTCAAGCAGAACCAAGAGAGCAAAGAAAAAGAAAGCAACTTGGGATGTAAGTGAGTTTGTTTTGTCTGTCAACAAGCTAACCAGACTTACGTCTGACAGTCTTTTCCAACTTATAACTTGAAGTTATGTTTGTAGGTGCAAAATAGAGATTGGTGAATTTGTACTGAAGGAGTTGAATTGGACTATTTTACTCTTATTTTTTGCTCTAAAAAAAATAAATGAGACATTATTCTTGAGTAAAAAGACAATTTCTTCTCAAGGTGCAGCACAGATATGTGTGCATGTAATTGTTACATTTTCTTTATCTAACAGATTGCCACATGCTGTGAGATTGTTAATACTTCCACAAGTCAGTGTACGCTATTATCTTTTTATTTTAATTCTTATACAGAGCACAACCAGTGACCTGACTGTCCATAAACTCAACAAGGATGAATTGGTGAGTTTGGTTAAAGAATAAAAGGTTGTGCTACATGTAACTTGCAATCGTATCATTTTGTGATTCAATATGGTGTCGTGTAGGGATCGGTGATTGCAGGAGGCGAGGAGCATAAATAAAGGCACTGTACTAGTTCTTGTTACAATTTACGAAACCTTTATTCATCATATTGTAAGAGTTAAAATTAGACTCATTCCCTACTTTTATTTGTCACGATTACTATTTGTTTCTCTAGTCTCTTCTACCCTGTACATATTCATTTCACTTCATTCGCATATTATTCATTCATCTCCACCATTCATCTCAACCATTCATCTCCACCATTCATCTCAACCATTCATCTCCACCATTCATCTCCACCACATACCAACTCTTCAAGCTAGAACAGGTGGTATGTTCTCTTCTCATTTGCATATTTCCACTTCTTACTTATCATTGGTTCTCTTCTCCTTAACTTATGAATATTCAGTTTTATTCTTAAATTCTATTGTGCTATATTTGAAAATAATTTCTATGGAGCACATGTACAGCCTGGGTTAATAAAACTGATGCAGAGCTAGCCTGGACTTATACTGTGTCAGACGTGTTGTTTTTAGAGCTCTGTGGGCATGTGAGAGGAGAGACTTGACCTGAGATAGGACTTGTGAGTTAGGCAGTGATTTGGAAGATTGGTGTATGATTGATTGGCAAGAGTTTATATTCTCAAGTTCTCGGGGCGTTAACATTTGGGAATAAGTCATAGAAATGCTTTGATTGGTTAATGGTCAGGGTTGTCATGGTATTATGGGGAGGGGTAATGGAGAGTGCAAGTGACTGGGGTTTGGGCCTAGTGTGAGTCATAGTTATTGGAATGTGGTTCGATCCTTGAAGCTAAATCTTGGGTGGTCATTAATGGTCAAATGTTTATAATAAAAAGTAATGGGATAATGGGGTTCTGTTTTATCATGGAGCAGGTGGGAGAAGGTGACTGAAAGGAGGGGGGAGTGATACAAGTACTACATAACAATGGCACAGCATTTGCACTTTTTATAAAGCATAGCATGCCCATGTTACATGTATGTGACCAACTTATGGCAGGTGTTGCTTCAGTATAAAGTAGACCTACATGTACATGTAGTATCAAACAGAAACAGTTAGGAATGTAGGAGAAAAAGTCACATGGAGTTCTCATTAATTTTAAAAACCTCTTTCTTTCAATCATTGATCATTTGCTTAGGATCGCCGCCATGCAGTCCATCAATCAACTAATATAGATGTCATCAAGGAAGAGAAAAGGAGAAAGGCTGCACTGAAAGGTATGTATTTGTTGCACTAGAAATCAGTGTGATTTTATATATTTATCGTTTTCTGCTGAGCTTTTGCATACATCCTAGAGTACAGTTCTGATCTTTAGATTCACAGCTTCATGTACATGTACAGTCACACTGGAAACGTGTAGATGTATGAACCAACCCTTCCCATGCCACAACAGTGTAATTAACCCCCCCCCCCCCCCCCCTGACAATCATGCTACAACCCTCACTATGAACATGACAGACAAAGAAAGAGGACAAAATATACAGTTCCTCATTCTACCATCAACAATTGCTGTGGTAGACAAAGGAACATCCCTTCACTGCTATTATGTAAAATAAGTGGAACAGGTGAATATGCATGTTTACACCTGTTCTACACATTTTTACATTATGTCCTCTTTCTTTGTCCGTCATGTTCATAGTATAGTATTAATGACTGCTTTGAGAGAAATAGTTGTTTTTATAAGATCAAGGGAAGGTTAGAATTGTGCTATTACCCGAGGCGTGCCGAGGGGAATAGCCCAATTGTAACCTTCCCGAGAGCGTATAAAAACAACTATTTCTCGAATATTAAAGCAGTCATTAATACTTTTATATGCCGAAAAAAAATAGACTAAAAAATAAAAAATAAAAAATACTTTTTTTTTTTGTCGAAGATGAGATTCGAACTCTTGCGTACAAAAAGTGATGTATCTAAAGTCAGCGCCTCAGACCTCTCGGCCATCGCGCGCTGTTAACATGCTTGGCAGTTTTGTACGATATATACATTAAAATGAATTGAAACCGGCTTCGCGTGTGATGAATGTTTCGCAAAAGCTCCATATACGGACTCTTCTTTTACTTTTGCAATGCATATTGGCACGAACTTAGATCAAGATCTATCGGCAGATGTTGTTTTTTGGTTTTTGGAAGTTTATTTTCGTCTTCATGTCAACAATGCAAGATAAAATTGTCGGTAAGATCGATCGAGATTCAATTGTATTGAAATTACCGACCAATTATTCGCACACATACGGTATCCTCGATCGCTCAAACCATTTTTTAACATGTAAACCTATGGGGTAACCATGGAGACTGAACTATTTTTTTAATAACCATGGTTATTAAAAATATTAAATGTTTTATGCATGGTTACCGGGAATTTTACAGGAACAGTTGAAGTTTATGAATGCAATTTCGACCAATCAGATGGCTGGATTACTTAAGTGAGGTATATAATGCCTGCTACAACATCGCTCTCATACAGCTCTTATCCCAATAGGCTATTTTCGTAATGTAACCAAATTTAATGGATACGTCTTTGTGAAGTGGCTAGATACATATTATTTTATTCACCTGATAAGAATAATAGTATTTCAATACCGGTTGACAGAATCAGAACTAAATACATAAGTTGCAGGGCTGCCAACTCTCACGCAATCTGCGTGAGTCTCACGCAATTCACCCCATTCTCAAGCTCTCACGCTGAACCCCGAAAAAAGAAACTAAAAAAAAAAAATGTCTATTACGACAAGCGAGTGTCGATGCCATGGCCTGTCATCGCTGTACATCGCGCCCGGCCCCCATCCCGGCCCGGCCCGGCCCGGGTGGCTCAGTGTTTGCGATCGGATAATGGGCCTGGGCCGTCCTCTTCAGCCCTCTACGACCAGATCGGCCATATGGTACAGTACTTCAGGCTTCAGCCGGTACAGGTGAGTTTAAACTCTTGTCTTGAAATATTGAAATTCATGGTTTTGATCGTTTATACGAGAGTAAGAATGATTTTGGAAGGGTGCTTGTAAGGCTGCGACGGGTAGTCGAATGCTCGAGTACCCGCACGGTTGACAACTACTCGGGTACGATTTCTCGTACCCGAATATTCGGCCGCAAAAAAAAAATAATTAAAAAAAAAAAAAAAAAAAAAAAAAAATGTCCAGGCCCACGCTTACCCGTGCCAGGGAGAGCGGCAGCCGCTGGCATGGTACCGTCGGTAAATATGTTTCCCAACTCGAGCACTGTCAAACTCACCTTTCAGAAACTGGGACCAAATGTCCAGATTTCTGTTTGGACTTGGAGGGAAATGGATTATTCTGCCATCTTTGGTTTTTAAAACAGCATTGTTTACTGTTATTATTCTTATTAAATCGGCGCCTTCAACTGCAACTCAAAGTAAAATTGCATGCGTTTTGGGCGAGGGATCTGAGAAACTGCTGAGTGGTATGGTAGTGGCAAAAAAAGTCAAAAAAGAAAAAAAAGTCAAAAAAGTCAAAAAATCAAAAAATTCAAAAAAAATCAAAAAAATTCAAAAAAATTCAAAAAAATTATTAAAAAACATGGCGTCCGAATACTCGAGTATTCGCCTGTAAGCCTGGGAGTGTACTCGGGTACCTCATTACACTGTTGTGCACAGCCTTAGGTGCTTGTATATAATTGATAACAGTTATATTAACTATGTTCTGTGCATATTCTATTGAGAACGAAATTTTGATTTAATTTTTTTCCAAAAAGAGTGTGTTGAGAGTGTGACTGTGTCTGAGGTTGAACTGCTAAGCTTATAAAGACAGTTGATTTGGAATAATGCACTTACAAATGTGGAAGTTTGTATTTTTTCAAGGTCAGTGTACTTCATGAAATCAATTAACCTATTTGAATCCTGCCTTATGTATTTGTGGAATCAGGGTTAAAGTATGCACCAGATTGCACCATTTCAATTGCAAAATTGTAAAAGCTCCCTACCATGGAAGGGGGGACACCATCCCCCCCTCGGGCGCTTCGCGCCCTCGGGCTTGGTCGCTTCGCTCCCTCGCAATGTCTCACTCCAAACTCTTTCCAAAGGTTAGCAGCCCTGAAGTTGTTGCTAGGTAGGACAAAAAGAATGGCTTGCCCTACCTAGCAACACTTAGTATATGCAGTTTGATTTCTGACTATTGAAATACTATTATTCTTATCAGGTGAATGAAATAATTTGTATTTCGGCACTTCACAAAGACTTCCGTATTAAACGTAGTTACACTACGAAAATGGCCTATTGCCAGTAGATTTTTGTACCATCCTAATGTAATGAAAATGACTTTGTAGCTTTCGTTTGATATCTGCCTGACTTGCATTCCTGCTTGCCTGATATAGCAATCAGGCATGTAGTAAGGTGGTGGATTGCTTTACCTATTTTTTATGTGATGCTAGTGTTCTGCACTCTTACATGTATGTGTCTGGATTAACATAAACATGCCAGAAGAAAGGATAAAAGGGCGCCTCGTGTATTGGCACTGTAGAGTCGGAAACATTAAAATTACAAATTAACCACATACCCATGTACAATATTTCCCTTTAAACTCATATTCTCCAAAACAGTATTCATATACTGTGTGTGTTATAGTGTACTGTAGGCATTAATGTACAGTGTGGCATGTATGTTCAGTCAGAATTCACATTCCTCAATGTCTGACCCTTTTGACCTACAAGGACATTAGCTGACCGAAAGGGGCATGAGTCTCAATACATGTAACACTGTGATATATATACCACTAGCCAGAACAGGGAGTGGTCACTACGTTTTGAGCCAACATAGCATAAGCAAGGGTAGTCTGACAATAATGTTTGCAAGATTGTTAAGCTTGGATAGAAAAACAGTTGGTGAGTTAAATACTTTAACCTTTCTAATTCACTTAATAACTTTAAGTGTTGTATCTATAACTTTTCTGTGTAGTGCATTGTATTTAGGCATATATCGAAAGTGGAATTATGTTAAAGAAGTTTGTGAGAGAAACACGGGAAGCAGACGCCGAGAGGCACTATCATTTATATCTATATAATTCCTTTGTTCTTCCTAGTACTTTGTGAATTAGATATATTTTATCCCATGTTCCTGTGTTAAATTACTTGTCAAGTGATTTAAGCACTGTTATACTATTTGTGATCATGCTTGTTATAAGCAATTCATTCATGTAAATTGTTACATGTCATTACAGGAGAGGTGTTTACACCCGACTTAATTTGCCTGATTATTCTTTGATTAATTAACTTAGCATTTAAATAAACGAACTGATACTACATTGTTCGTTTGTTCATTTGTCCTATTACTATCTTGCCTCCTCTCCTTAGCGATATCTTTGTTTTGGATTCCTCAATTCATTCTTACCAAACTCGCCAAAGTAATTTAATACACTTACATGTACCTCATGTTCGTTCTTCCGTCGCCTCAAATTCATTTATAATTCATTTTCCTAAGTTATGGAACAAACTCCCCTACAATATCAAAAACAGCTCAACTCTTTCCAGATTTAAAAAGCTAAGCAGGGAAATCTTACCTTTATAATATATTCTTGATATCCTTGTTCGCTTTCATTTGTACTGCCCTTTTATATACATGTAGATACAGCAGTTTTTTGCTGCTGCTGCTGCAGAAGTGTACTTTTTTTTTTTTTTTTTTTTTTTTTTTTTTTCCTTGTTTATATTAATGTTCGATGTTGATATTTTTTGGTATAATTAATGTTGATCTTTTTTATGTATTGGTGGCCCCTTTTTATAAGCTCTGCTTTCTCCGGGGTCACCAAACCATCATTGCGTTATTCTAAATTCTTGATGTAACTTATTTTGATGGTTGAACAATAAATGAATTGAATTGAATTGAATTGAACAGTTAAACCATCTCCGCCATCATTGATGTGCGCCAATCGTCGTAGAGCAAAGGGCTCAAGAATTAAAAGACATAAATGCAGATATTGGCTGTGTTTATTTATTCGTGACGTCGCGAGAGTGAGTCCCATTAACGTATCATCTGATGAATGACACCTTGAGCCTGAGGTACATGTACATATAGCTTGTTGAAAAGTAGTGGCCTGTAAAGAGGTGTCTGGATTGCAAATGGGAAGATTAAAGGTACTATGTCCCATTTGCAGGCCAAAAACATGAAAAAGTTTAATTCCAACTGCATTTGAAAGATAATACTTATTTAGAACTTCCCTAAAAAAGGTGGGGCTTGAAAATGTCTTCAAGTGGGAAAATAATGACTATTAGTTGTCAAATCGACTTTAGGGCTATAGAGCCCAAAAGTAATGGTCTTGATTTTCAGACAATTGTACCGAATGGTCATACGCTTTATGCTGTGCAAAGATTCAATCAGTTTAATCTTGGCCATCACAAGAAGTGGGTTATTGATGTAGACTAATGTAGACCTTTACAACTCTTTTCATGTATGTTATTTCCAAAGAAGAAAAAAAAGCCAGTCAGTCACTCAATAGTGTCTGACAGTGAAGCCTAGCAAGTAAACGGGTTTCCTTGCATAATTTGAATATGAGGACACTGCTAACGTTTAAATTTCACAGATAGGACATACATGACATATTCATAATTCCTGCAGCAATTGAGGTTGGCTGCAAAAGGGACATAGTACCTTTAAGGATCAGTTCCTTTCATAAAGGCAGAACCATAGTATGAGAACCTAGAGTTAGTATATATATCTCTACTGACTTGATTCAAGGTTAAAGTTGTAAATGATCCTGAAATTGTTGTTCAGGTTATGCATTATACATTTTAGATGATCTTACATCTAAAGCTAATATTTATGCCTTGTATGTTATATTGCCTTGTAATTTATGTATGTTATTTTTTTTTTTTTTTTTTAATAATTGTCTGTAACTACATTGTACTAAGTTGTCTTACCATGTACGTGCATTGTCACAGCAGTGAAAGATTGATAAATCTTGTTCTTGTTCTACTTTTCATGTTCTTTTTGACAGCTCAGAAAGAGAGATCCCTAAGTGAGGGTAACCAGGCAGGCTTGTTACGTGAGATCCTCTATGATGAGAAACAGCTGAATGATGCCCTCGCTCACTCAGATAGAGTCATGTCTGTTGTCAAGGATCTTTTCTACGATGATCCAAAGCGATTGAAGGCTATACCTCACATCACCCGAGCACCTGGGGGAGATGCCGAGAGAAGGTAATGAACTGAATAGCCTAAGGCGTCTAAAAAAAAATGTTGTGTTGCCCTTTGCGACCCACCCAAAAATCTTGAAATTTACGGTCTTAAAAAAAAAAAAAAAAGGAAAAAAAAAAATTTCTGACTGACCGACCCACGTTTTGGCACCTAAAGGGCAATGCAACATCTTCTTTTGTTTAGGTCTAATGGTTGATTGCTGTATGAATCGTCCAGGAATGAATATCATGCTTGCACCCTATTTTTTGTGACTTATCGGTTGTTTTAAATAGTCAGATCAGATAATGGGCAGTATAGTATCAATTGGGCAATTCATCGTCTATTTCATGAATTAATGAAACTATTTCCTATTTAATATACAGACGAGCTGGACCTATCGCTGAGAAAGGCCCTCACACCAGCTACTTGGATGTCTTGAGTGAATCTGTCATGGATCCATCTGCACTCAATGAATATCAAAGAGAAAATGGTGAGTGTTTCAAATACTTTTTATATTAAATATATAAACTTCCCTAGTTCCAAGTCATTGGGTGATTAAGAAAAGTAAAGAAACGTTAGTTTGTTACAACTGCTACATGAAAATATTGTGTAGCATGAATAGTTCCTCATGCCAAATTATAATTCTGATGATTTTTGTGACTCATGATGTTGGAAAACTTGATTGATTGTAATCGTCTAATCAGTGTGCTTGACTTAGCATGGTTGTCTTGTGGTGGAATTGAATGACCTATTACTAAATTTGATTCATCTTTTGTTTTGAAACAAAGATTGGTATAAGCAAATAGATCGCTGTGTTAAGCTTTATTTTGAATTCCTCTAATTATTACTTGATAAACCCCCTGTTCCCATACAGACTCTGAGGAGGAGGAAGAAACGGATGAGGAGGAGGAGGAGGAGGAGGATGGAGAGACACCGGTGTTTGACAGTAAGCTAGATGTTGATCGATTCCAGAGTTACATTCACAGAGCAGCAGCTCAGGTAAACGGATGTTTGGTCTAACTTGGGCAAATAATTACAGTAATGGTGATGGTTATTGATCTTCAAATCTAGCTGTTTCTGATAGAAAAACAGGATTATCTGCTATCTGCTAGTGATTTGTGTTTATAGTGAATTACTGAGTTACTGTGTATAATGGATATATTTAAGGAAGAACCTGAAATCATTGGAATTGATCTGGTAATTTTAGTCCCAGTAATCAATTCTAACTGATGAATGTAAGAAACAGAGCTATTATACAGCACACTTTGACTAAGCAACTGATGACCGTTCCTCGCATCACCTGAGCAATGGTTGATTGTGATTTTATGTCATCAGAGATTAACTTCCTTATTTACTGTTCTTTGTACCTTCCCTTGCCATCCTCTCTCTATGCTGGGGTCGATGGCAGAGGTCAGTGCAGTGGGCAGTAGAAGAGGAGTTGCGCATTTTCACCCAAACTCACATTTTGACTCGTGTGGAGTTGAATTCTATGTGAGATTTGGTTTTGCATGTGCATACATTTGTTATATAGATTGTTAATTATCTTATATTTTCATGTTCCATGTTATTGCCTTATTCAAATAATAATAGTAAAATTCATGTAGTACTTAAACTGATGTATTTACGTGCTGTACTATTTTCACTACAGCTTTAGCCCAGCTTCCTTGATAAGTGGTAGTACTGTTATAAGGGATGAGATTCCTCTGCCAATCAGCGTATTTCCGCTGATTTCTAGATTTCAAGACAGGTAGGGGGGGGGGGGGGGGACAATGGAGTAACAAATATTTCTCAAATTTATAATTTAAATGCAAGGAAAACGTGTCCTTTTACATAAATATATTCTAAAGTTATCTGCCTCAAGGAGGCACGCGCCCCTTTTACACCTGTACCCCCATTAAATCTTACCCCTTTTAGGAAACATCTCTGTCTCATTCCTGTATTATTAAATCTAGTAGTTTTGAAATTTACCTGTCTTTTTTATTATGTGAAGTGTGATGGTGAATTGTAAGTATAGATTCTGAACATTATATCCTTCCAACAAATTAAATCTTTTTTTTGTTTAACTCTTAGCAGCAGCATGAAAAGGATGATAAAATTCAGTCTAAGCGTCAATCCAACAAAGAAAATAGGGGTGAGTAGATAAGGGCTAAAACCATTTTTTTGTTTAATAATTATTTTGTAGCTAGTTACCTTGAATCTTGATATTTTTTAATAGTGACAATAAACATTTATTTTACCTGAATTGAAATGATCTTTGCAAAATGCAAATCTTATCCTGCATTACAGTATTGTCAAAATCTGTCATTGACCAAACAAGATAATAGTTACATGTGTCTCTCTTAAAAATTCACATTCACATTTTTCCTTGCAATCAGTCCCAAGGTTACCCTGGTAGCATGATATTTTGGTTGATTATGATTCAGATTTATTTGCTACTTGGGATGAGGAGGTACAGGCCTATCATAAATAGCATGCATCTCCATTCAAATGATTTGTTCATTCTATAAAGAATAACTTGGGATCCTCTTGTGTTTCAGACCCAATAGCTACACCTGAGAGGTCTCCCCTTACCCCCTCACAACGAAACGCTATCAACGATACAGCCAAGGCTAAGAAGAAAATGAGGTCACGGTCAAAAGCTGAAGGTCAAAGTTCACTACTAGACATCACCCAAAAAACAAAACCTGATGACCTAAAAATGGTAATTATTTTATTGCTCATTTTACTTGTAGATATTTATTGATTGACTTGTTTATTCATTTTATCTGATATAATTGTTTTTCCACAGTTGTTTTTTTATTTGTTTTATTATCCCCTCACCGACGAAGTCGGAGGGGATATAGAAACGCCGCCGTCCGTCCGTAACAAATCTGGTTTCCATTCGATAACTTGAGTAATGTTGACGAATTTTAATGAAATTTGATATGAAGGTACATGGTATCAAAACACAGCCCAAGTTCAATTTCCGAGTATGTAGGTCAAAGGTCATAGCTCACTAAATATGCGAATCTGGTTTCCATTGGATAACTTGAGTAATGTTTGACGAATTTTAATGAAATTTAATATGAAGGTACATGGTATCAAAATACATGTACAGCCTAAGTTCGATTTCTGAGTACTTAGGTCAAAGGTCATAGGCCATTTGTACCCTGCGAGGGGATGCTACGCTTTGCGTTGACTTGTTTATTCATGAGCTTATCATGTAAACATACAATGACAATTTTCTGAGCAGTGCACCGATGTTCTATTCTTACGAGAGACCCAATTCTGTAATTATTAATTTTTCAATTCAATAATAATGTTTCACTCTCTCTTCTCTACTTTCAAGAAGTCAATATTTACATTCTTCTGGTAGTGCATGAGACATGAAATAAGAAAATATTTATCAGATGTTTGCAAATACTGGCGAACTTTGTTGACAAACATGAGTCTTTGAGCTATATGTTCTTTGCTTTTAAACATGTCATAAAATATCTTTCATGAGCCTGTTTCTACTCAAAAGATTAGCTCTTCTGAATCGGTGTACAACATTGGCAGGAAGAACCGTCCAATGAACAGGAATGATAACTGCACTGCACTTTGTAGAGGTGTTGTGGTCTAATGGATAAGTCACTGGACTAGTGGATGACATGGTATGGGGTTTGAATCCCAGCCCTGCACTAATGTCCTTTGGCAAGACATTAATCTACTTATGCCACTTTTTATTTGGGTGTTAATGTGTACCTGATCAACTTGTGTGCTAGTTTCTGTGGCGGCTCAGCTATAGCCAGGGTAATAATATCTCGGCGCCTTGAACGTATCTTGACAGATATGAGTGTAAGAAGCCATTATTGCTCTGTCCTGGGGGGTGTTTCACAAAGACTAAGATCAACTTTAAGTTGGCTTAACTATGGCAGGCCGTTCATGCCATCATTTGCTTTCACCGTTTACTAGCATTGGTCTGTCAAGAGACATACAAATCATGGTTCAAATCTACAGAATTTACATTTTTTCATTATTCGTCATTGAAGGGGAAAATATTATCTAAAGATCACTATTGAGAGACCTAAAATAAGGGCAACCAGTGGCATGAATGGCAGATCTTAGTCTTTGTGAAACCCCCTGGTGCACACCTACACATCATTAAGCATTAGGTCACGTCTCTACTTGTCTTCCTCACAGTATCTGACTGAGTTGATGACAGCCTGTGGTGCCTTTGATAGGACCCGAGGAGAAGCAGAGTCAGTAGATGCGAGTCATTCTCTCACATCGGGTTTCCCGCAGCTGAGTGGGTACACAGCTTTCTTAGTTCAGACACTCACCAAGATTCTTAAGCATCTCACTCGGGTAAGATTCAAAAGTCCTCTCATACTGACATTTTCTCTCTAAAAACTTTGTTTGAAGATGTTTGTTTCATTGCAGCATTGAAAATGCTCCTATTTTGAACATAGCATTACAATGCATCATTGAGAGTCAAATGCTATGGAAAACAAAATGATATCAAAAAGGTGAATTTGTGACATAAGTAAATATTAAAGCTTAATAATGTTTTTTTTATGAGATAAGGCTTTCTGCTGTGTTCATTAAATTTGTGTACATTTAAGAGGGGTGCAAATTTGTAATTTACCACACTATTGATATGCCACTTAATTTTGTTATGATGATTTGTTCATGCATTGCCAGTGTTTGCCTGAGTATCTGAAATTGATTTGAATTGTAAAGCATGTACCTTCTCTTTTAACCATCCTGTTTAGAGTGAAGCTCGGCTTGAACACGAGAGGGAAGCAAGGCGTGGACTGGAACAGGAGACATCTCAACAGAGAAAGCTTATTGATGCCATGACTGTTGTAAGTACATATTCAATGATAACATATATTTTGTTTATTACTGGCAAAATATTTTTGTATTTTATGCTTAAATATTTAGTGACAAGGGCATGGGAGTTCCTATGGGCAGTCCATATCAGTTTGCTCATGGTAGACGTAGTGGAAATCCCATTTTCTGAATTGACAAAAACATCCTGGTCACTATTCCATTTGTTCGTGAGAAGAATATCATGGAGGTGTTGTGATATAGCAGTTCATTCACTTGATCAAAAGGGTTCAAATCCCAGCCTGGCACTAACTTCCTATGGCAAGACATTTATCTATATTTGCCACTCTTCACCCAGGTGAAACTAGTGTATCCGGTATGTTAGTGCGCAACATAGCTGGCTGCTCAGCTATGACTTGGGTAATAAGCAACATAGCTGGCTGCTTGGCTATGACTTGGGTAATAAGCAACATAGCTGGCTGCCTGGCTATGACTTGGGTAATAAGCAACATAGCTGGCTGCTTGGCTATGACTTGGGTAATAATGTTGGAGCATCAGGAGTGCCATGGTCTAACTGACACAAGCACTGTACAAGAAGTGACCATGATTAATATTACATTTTTGATGGGGGGTGGGGGGGGGGGGGGGGGGGTAAGCATTTTTGCATTATGTTAATTTAATATGTTATTGTGTAGGCCTATATATATGTCACGTTTCCATCAACTCTGTCTTTAAATTGGCTGCTTTAGATAGAGTTGCACTCTTAAAGGTATAGACCAGTTCTGGTCATGTGATTGCATTGTGAAAGAAACGTTGTGGAATCGATCAGAAAAGGTTGTATTGGTGTGTACTGCAAGGTTCTGGAATCATCAAAATGATAAGAAATTTGGCTCAGTCTTGGTAAAGTTACAAGCACTGTACACAGAAAGAGTATATGGGTCTATGCGATATCTATCTAGGCCGGATAGATATGATTATTTACCAAATATATCAAGTAGTAGTTGGTTTCCCGGCAAAATTTATATCGCATATTTGTCAAAACGTATTCTTTCACATAATAAGAGCTTCCATTTTATTTTTTGAGAGGGGGGAGTTCCAAAATTGGTCTTTACCTTATGCCTTGTTCATTCTATGTTCCAGGACATGATGCAGTCTCAAGAACTGAACATTAAGATCCAAGCTGAAGCTAGGAAGCAGATTAATCAGATGGAACAGAGACTACAGATTGTAGAGGTAAGACATCATCACTAATGACAGTATGAACAGCATCCTCGTTAGGTAATACAAAGTTTTGGTATGGGGTTCTTGAATTTGGTCCAAATGAACATATTGGAAGCATATGCGATTTTACAATATTCAATGATCGTTGTCGCAGTTGAAATCGAGTCTAAAGTGATGAAATTGTAAATAATAAACTCTTTATGTTCTATAGCTCCCTCTCAAGACTGATATTACCTTAGCTTCAAAACAATGTTTCTTGACCACTATGTTCCTTGACTACTATTCCCGTTTTGAAATTATATATCAGAACTGCATATTCTGAGATTTTCCATTTTTTCCAATTCCAATGATCCATGACATTTTCAAAATTTCCCAAAACTTTGCATTACCTTTATCCTTTACCTGATATTTCTCCAGTCATGGGATACAGTTTAGGGATAGGTTTGGGCCACCAAGATGCAGGAGACATTGGAATGGGGTCTTAATACATGTAGGTAAACCATACACGTGTACAAACACTTTCAAGGTAAATGACTTTTCTTTTGGTAATCAAGAACTATATCTTCCCCCTTTCCAAGAAGATAGAGTAGTAATATTTATATGAGTTGTATTGTATTTTCTTCTTTTGTTCTTTGCAGCACTTGCTGGTCAACAGAGAATTTCTAGAGGAAAAGGTGTTGCCTCCTACGGCTGGAAAAGATAAGAAAGGTATGTTGGATGTTTCAGGCCTTTTGAGATCTCACATTCACTGACACTGTATCGTCCATAACCCCGTTAGAAGCTGCATAAATTGAGCACCTACAGGCTTTGTGATATTACATACTGCTAGAAAGAAACAAGCAATATTTAGCATTGGCTAAAAGATTACTAGGGAGGATAGAGCTAGGGAAGGCCATATTATTAAGTACTCTTGAAATCAGGGATGCCAGTTTTCAGGCAATAGCCTAAATTCAGGCCCTGGTGAGGTATTTTCAGACCATAGTTTAGGCTTTTTTGTACAAAATAGCTCATTCTAGGTGATTTTCAGGCCCTCTGATCAATTCTAACTGGCATCCCTGTAAAATGCATGGATCTATATCAATTATTAGAAGCATGACTCAGTGGTTGAGAAGAGGCCCTGGACTGGCAGGTCCAAGGTTTGAAAACAAGCAGAAGTGCTGGTGCCCTTTTCTACCCAGGTATTATTCCTCAATTCCATGTTCCTTGGATGGGACCAAAAACTGTCGGTCCTCCTTATAATTTTTTTTACAAGCATTCTTTCTTTATTTGCAGTCTGGTTACATAGCTCTTCACATGATACTAAGGTATCTAGCTAGACAGATGTCTGTATCGTACCCATTGCAATTTGTGTATATTGATTTTGTTCTTCAACTTTAAAGTAATTTCATCAGTATGCATATAAACAAATCTGTCTTGGTTCAGCAGTATTTTGTGCTTCCCTTTATATGTATCTACTTTCCATTTAGCTGTGTCCTTTGACTTTAAAATATTTGCATTTGTATTTTGCAGATATTCCAGAGCGAGGTCCAGGTTTTAGTCAAGATCCTGCATCCAAGCCAGTGTCAACAGCAACCACTGTTCAATCATCTACTTCAAGTCAGTTCAAAAAAGTTCAACAGAGCGGCCTTAATACTGGATCTTCTACAATGATTTCATCAGCTCTAGACTCTTTGCAAGCCAACCCCTTGACAAAATCCACACTGCCAATCAAAAACGCAGGACATATAGCGCCAGGAGTTACTGTGGCTCAACCTAACACCTCCCAAGTACAGTTCACAACAGCTAGCTCATTAGCCACTTCAAGAAATGTTTTCAAAGGTACGGCAGGTACTGGACACCAGGTCGCTTCTGGTCATCAAGTTCCTCACTTAAGCCAGCACACCATGGAGAGATTGATGTCCTCCTGCCCTGGACAGGGGAGAGGTAATGTACACTTTGAAGAGAATCTCAGAAATATTCAAACCAATGTACCTAGTGGTATGCAAAGCAGTCGGTTATTACAATCAGGTGATGACCAGAGAGCTATGGATAGTATGTCAGGGTTCGGTGTGTCGTCGATGATGTCTTCCAGTGTGCCGAAAGGTACGGATCCTAGATCACAGGGGAGCGGAACATTTAAACAAACGTCTGGTGCTTTTACTGGCTCAAGACAGCAGACAGATACCTCGACAACCTCTTCTAGTCAGCACCTCCGTCCGATCCAGCCTGCAATGCTGCTGTCTCCACCCAGGCAGAAGGATAGGAGAGACTTTATCAAGCCACCTGGTTACCAGTCTCAACCTCTCATGAATGCACCGTACGGCCTCGCCCCTGGGGGAATCCCCTCTACAAGCATCAGCTCTAACCTGTCTGGTGGCCCGAAGGGATCCACCCACCAACCTCAAGCTGTGTTCTTCGGCAGTAGATCACAATTCTCTAATGACCAGAGCTATGCAGTGAGGGGTAGTGATCCCATAATAAGGCATCCTCCACAACCTCCGCTCCTCAACAACTATACCCCCAACCCCGATGGCCAAAAGGAAGGAGCACCTTCGACCATATCCATGGACAGCTCATCCACTCGATACCTCTCTCTTCCAGGCAACCATGGTGAAACCAATGTCATCAAGAACATTCTGCATCAGGGTGCCTCCGACAACATCAACAGACACTACCCCCCTCACGTGCATCCAGACAGGGTAGGACCAAACGGGCAAGACCACCAACAGCAACAACTCTCAAGGAATGTGCATCCCATTGCCATGGAAACTGTCTATGAATCATCCCTAGATGGCACGGTAGAGCCTGCAGGAGGAGAGGACAACTCTGTTGATATGAATGAGAAGATAGCCTCCCTGTCTAGACAGCGGGTTGAGGCTCAGGCTAGACTGGAGCAGCTCAAGGATGTGTACGGTGGAGAGGACGGCATGACTGCTCCTCAGAGACCTACTACCAGTGGAGGAGAAGCTACAGACCGCAGGATCTCTACCAAACCTACAGGTATGTTACAAGTCTGAGGTAGCATTCTAATTATGGCACAGTTTCCTTTAAAAACTTTATGTGATCTAATGTTTCTTTTCTATCAGGAGATTCCAAATTTGCTACCAGTTACCTTTGGCTGATACAGTGATAATGTGTACGTTTTCTTTAGATCTGTAAAATGCTTATTTTTGTAGTGTCCTTACCAGAACGGAAGATGAGCTTGAAGATATCAAATTATTGTGCCCTTATAAAATGCCATTCTAGCTCATACATGTTTAGACAGCGATTAGGTGAGAATTTTGTTCATGTACAGTATATTAAATTTGCACACACCATTTATATAAATGTATAAACCTTTCACTGCTCATCAAGTAATGGACAAGCTTGGAGCATTATGTGCGGGTAACCATTCCCAGTGACCTGGGATAATTCTTAAGGAAAAATACCAATACGAATTCACAACTGTCCCCATATTTTCACCTATCAGGAGTGCTGATTGGAGCTTCACCCCCTGTTTCACCTATTGCAAGAGAGGTGCCATCACAGAGACCTAAACCTACAGGAACATCACATGCTGCAGCATCAGAGGGAAGAACCATTCATGTATCTATGCCAAAGCTTAGTGAGCTGGAAATCTCTGCAACAAGTACTCCTGCTTCCAAAAGGTAGGACTTAGAGATCATCATCACTTTTTTTTCTTCTTCTCTTTGCCTCTTCCATGAGGATTTATTTATTTCTCACAATATTTACATTTACATATTTACAAACATATAGAAAACACAAACAATATTTATCAAGGGTGAATAATGGAATATTTGCTGGAAATTACATCATATCAATTATTTTCTTCACTTCTTTGACATTGAATTGTTTAATTCCTTAGTGTTTCAGATGAGACTTAAATGATGAAATGAATTAAACGATCAGTTATACTTAATCTTAGGCTCCTTATAGTGGGATTAGTCACTGTGAGTCCACTATCTCATACCTCTAACAACAGCACAGCTTTAAACAATTTATACACAAAATTACCACCCTCTTTTTTTCTACGAAATGCTTGGCCATGCCAAACCAAAAATGCTATATTCAGTAATTTGATAAGCTGGTAGTGTTTGTGATGCTGTGATAAACATTTGACTTTTGTATTAAAATAAGAGGAAGGAAAAAATTTGAAAGTACAGTGGATACTCGTTAAAACAAGGTCCTTGGGACCAAGGAAATTAACTTGTTATATTAGGGTAACAAAACAAAAGAATATAAAGAGCTGGGACCAGCAAAATCACCTTGTTATACTGTATCAGAGCTCTATACAGTGTGAGTCAAAAAAAACTTTACACCTAGGAAATTACTAATAATTTAAAAAATAATTTATGAACAGTGAAGTATTATACATCATATGAAAGAGTGTTTTATCCTGAATCATTTGGTACCATTTTTGGGTGGTATGTGTTCACGCTTGGATGAACAGGAGGTATTGTTTGCGAGAGTGCAAAAATCGAATTGCGCCAAAGTATTAAAGTGAGAGAATGAATTGAATGTATGAAATGAGATGCATTGCAGATGCTTTTTTCAGTAGCAAAGTCACGCACACACACCCACACGCACATATGAAACACACACACTAACACACACACCCACACACACGCGCACACACACAAACATATGATAATGGTGTTCATTTGGAGTAAAATACTTTATTTTTTACTTGATCTTCAAATTGTTAACGCTCATCATAATTATGATGATAATGTTAATTCAAATGCTTATCATCATGGATCCTTTGAAGCTTCATTTGTGACCAGCAAGTAACTGTCCGTTTATCTACTCCTCAACATGACCTCCGTCCCTTTCGATGCACTTTCTAGCGCGATGGAGCATCTCCTGAAACACTCGACGAAGCATGCGCCTGTCTCTCCCAAGTGCTTCGCTCTCAATCCTGATCCTCTCTCGTAGGTCGTTGAGGTTCGCAGGTGGGCTCTGGTACACCCGAGACTTGAGGTAACCCCAGACGAAAAAATCAAGCGGTGTTAAGTCCGGGGATCGATGTGGCCACTCCACAGGTTCGTTCAGAGCGATGATCCTGTTCCCGAAGAGTTCTCTCAACGTGGTCATCACAATCCTTGTCCTGTGAGCAGGGGCACAATCTTGTGCCCACCAAAGGTGCCTGAAAGGACCGTTTCTCTGACGCCTAAATCGTGCCATCTGATCCAGAGCCGGGACAACCTGATCATCTATCATTCTTAGATAGCGCTCCCCATTCACTGTCTGTTCAAAGAAGAAGGGTCCAAGAAGACTTCCATTTCCAAGAAGGCCGATCCAAACTGTCACATCTAAATTTGCTATGCGAGTGTGTGTGTGTGTGTGTATGTGCGAGCGCGTGCGTGTGTTTGTGTGACTTATTGAGTGTGACTCTGTGTGTCTTTTGATTGTGTGACATGATTAATTTTGGTAGGGATGTTATTTGGATCTGCAAAGACCGAATTAATACCGAAATCCCAATTGTTTTATTCAAACATCACATAAGCATTATTTGGCGCAAGTCGATTTTTGCACTCTCGCAAACAATGCCTCCTATTTATCCAAGCGTGAACATATACCACCCAAAATGGTACCAAACGATTTGGGATGAAACACTCTTTCATATGGTGTATAATAATTTACTTTTCATAAATGATTCTTAAAATTATTAGCATTTTTCTAGGTGTAAAGTTTTTTTTGACTCACACTGTATACTGAAGTTCCACTGTACATCAAGTATCTAAATTAGGTTGGAAAAAAACCTTTATCAATAATTAGACATTCTCTCTTGAATTCATTTGCAAGATACTTTTAGGTTTAGTTTTTAGTTTTTTTGTTCATTTTTCGAAAATTTGCATTAGCTCTTAACTTTTAGTATGAGGGTTGTATGATCCTGTTGAAATCTTTATTTTTTATTACCAGAAGGGTCAATTGCCCCTAATTTTGTTTGTTTTTTGTTGTTGAATATTTGTTCATATTTCAAAATTAATTTCTGTATAGGACATCCATTGGAAGTGGTGGTCCCTCCCCTGGCATCAATCAAAATGACTGGAAAACTCCCCTCAAGGTATGGTCATTACTCTCACCTTATAATTTTTATCTCCCTATCTGTCTTCTCTCTCTCTCTCTCTCTCTCTCTCTCTCTCTCTCTCTCTGTCAGTCTGTCTCTCTCTCTGTCTGTTTCCCCTTCCCTCTCTCTGTTTTATTTTGTCCTATCATTTACTCTTTGTTTCATAAACTTGCAATATTTCCCAGTGTTTTAACTTCATAATCTCATTTCTGGATTGTCATAAATAGTAAGGTCTCTTCTCATCTTATATCTTGCTACATCTACATGTATTTCTCAGCATCCAAATATAAACATATAAAACTTTACAGATACTCTGATTTTGTCCACTTCTTCATTTTTGTTATCTTCAAAGCAGTTTCCCTTTTGTTTTTATTTTTTTTGAAATACATTGGTCTCAATAATTTGTACATAGATGTTATATGCATAATTAGATACAGTTAATGAAAGATACCTTAATGACGCAAATTTGCAGCCAAACAAAGTCTCCCAACGTGAAATTGATTATTTAAAAAAAAATTAAACATCTCCTTATTTGTTTTCAGAATTCACCAGAGAAGGAGCAGTTCTTTGCACTCAAGGCCCACATCTCAACTTGATATCATAACGGGATTCATCCCTAGAGCTTGATGTCCATGCTGCTCTCTTTGATCTCATCTCTCATCCCGTCTCTCATTCGGTCCCTGTTTCATAAAACTTGTTGTCAATAACGAGGTACGATAAAAGCGACTGAAATCCTTACATTAGAGATCGGCTAGGATTACATTTGTCATTGAACTGTGGCAGTTGATATTGATAACAAGTTTTTACAAAATATTTGTACACTCCATTCTGTTTATGTACCTTTGAGATCCCTTACAATGCTTTGAAAAGATTATTGTTAATAATGCTTATACTCCTACAATGAAACTAATATTTCCAGGAGTGGTATAGTTGTCTCTAGAATAGTATAGTCATGCAAGGCATGATAGTCCATGAGGTAGTCATCCTGATACAAATGCTGCCCTCTTTAGGTCATGCATGCAAGTAGTGTCTCACCTGAGGTCCTTGTGACTAAGGAAATTACCTTGTTAGATCAGGAATCTTGTTATGTTAGGGTAGAAAAAATAAAACAGCCGGGACCAACAAAATCACCTTGTTATAACAGATACTTTGTTACATCTGAGCTCTATATACTGAGGTTCCAATTACATGTATTAAGAAATGATGGGTACAGAGAAAAAATATTTTTAAAATCCTAATCAACCTGAACTGCTTTCTACACATCAAGTGTACATGTGTATGTTTTATGTACATGAGATAAATTGTTGATGTTTACTACTGTATGTGATACATATAATATGTGACCAGTCGCTTCAAAAGGAGACAGAAGTCTTTTTTTTTTTCAAATTCTATTTTATGATCGATTTTGATTCTCTGTTTTTATAAGCTTGGATTTGATATAATCTTAACTCTAGAGAGGGAATATACGGTGGAGATAATAACCTTTACACAGCAAGAGGAATAGGGTTTATAAAAGTACTTTTACAAGAAAAAATGTTTCTAAAGGTTAACTTCCGTTTAGTCTTCAAGCTTTAGGATTTTTCATTTTACTTTCTATTTCACTGTGTGCATTTCATGCTTTCTGTGCTGCTAACAAATTGAGTTCCTTTGCCCTTCGCTTTGCAACTAGTTTAAGTGAAGTGTCAATTCTCTGAATAAACTTGAAAATTAGATTTCTTACAACAGCTTGACATGCAGGTTTATTCACAGTTGCAAACATTTTACTTGCACTAGAGTGCCTAGGTATTCATAAGAGCATCCTCATAGCAGCATTATAGGCTACGGTGATCTTCTTTATACTGCTCTTTTAATACCCACTCCAAAGATGTGCAGTATATAACAGTGTACAATAAGCTCGAAATAATTCAAACTTAACTTTACAAGAGCACATATGAAACTTTCTGCACATTGTATTATATCTCTATCATCACACAGGTCCTTGGTAAAATAGCAACTAGGTACTTAGCCTCTTTACAAACATCAAGTACACAAATACAAATCTGGAATTACCAACTTACATTCAATTGATTAATCAATGTTCTAGTGCTTCCATTTACATACATATACATACAAATCTTCCCATGCCTACAGTATCCAGTAAAATGTCTTGTCTTCTTTCTTGCCGCGGGATCTTGAACTATTTCGTTGAGACGAACTAGTTCATCGAATGAGTCGCAGGGAAGGTTTGGAAGCCCCTCCTCATCAGCAGCAGTCCGTACTCCTCCAGCCAAATTGGCCTCAGCAAGTAGTTGCAGTATTTGTGAGACCATCTGCTCTTGCCTGTCTTGTTTCTGTTTTATCGCCTCCAAGGCAGCAAACATCCTGGTCATAGCTGCAGTCAGGCGTGTATTTTCCTCTGATGTTGAACTTCTTGGCTCTAGGTGTATTCATAGATGGTAATGGATTTTCCTTGGCAGTTGAAGTTCTGGCAGCGGTGAATTGGAACTTATTTGCTCTTGCAATTAGAGGACTTGGAAGTGTTGGGAAATTTACTGTTGCTTTGTCATCGTCAGAGTTTGTATCAAGACTGTTATCAATCATTATGTCACAGTCATCGTCGTCCTCTACATGTTTGTATCTTGAAGGCATCTTCCTCTACCGCTTTCCTGAAGCCCAAATCATCCACAGAATCACGTGGATTACTGGTTACGAGTAATTTAGAGTACCTTTTATTAGCACGATGCCATGACTGTTATGGGATCTTAAACTATTTTGTTCAGTCGAACTAGTTCATCGAATGAGCTGCATGGAAGGTTTGGAAGCCCGGCCTCTTCCTCATCAGCAGCAGCGCGTAATCCTCCTCCCAAATTTGCCTCAGCAAGCAATTGCAGTACTTGTGACAGCATCTGCTCTTGCCTGTCTTGTTTCTGTTTTATCGCCTCCAAGGCAGCAAACATCCTGGTCATTGCTACAGTCAGCGGTCTATTATCATTATCATTTGGATTAATCTACATTTCAATTCATCATTATTAGCACATAATATATCCTGTGTGACATTATCAGAAACACTGGAAATGTTCGTCATCGTGTCAAAGTCAATCATTATTTACAGATAAAATTATGAATGTACAACAAGGCAGAAGCATACTAGGCCCTACTTAATTTTGTTGAGATCCTCATCTCGATGGATGGCTATCGGTGGCATATTGGGGTTCTTTCTCACCAGGATGGTGCCATTCACAGTCCACAGGATCTCCAGCCAGCCTTCTTCCTTTCTTCATTCACCTTCCTCAGTAGTGACCTCGTTGCCGGGGCAAGATTTTTGTTGATGAACATCATCCTGTCATCTCTTGAGAAGCCCAGCTCCCGAGTAGTTGTCTCTCGCAGCTTCTTTCGACCAACATACACAACATATCTCATCCTCCTGGTTGTAAATCGCACTATGATTGGTCTTGGACTTGAACCGGCAGAAACACCTTCCCTCTTACGGCCTAGAAGATGGGTTACATCAATGTCGGTGTAGTTCACCTCTGGTGCGACCACCTTCAACACTTTAAATACCGACTCCCTCATATTTTCACCTTCCTGTTCTGACACCCCCCTTCCACTTCCAGATTAATTCTCCGATGGTACTGATCAAGGTCATTTACTTGATCCTCTAGTGCCGTCAACTTTTGCTTTAGATCCGCGTTTTCCCTCTTTACAGACTTGTTGTCGTCCTTCAGCGTCTTAACATCGTTTTTCAGTTCGTCTACTCTCCCGCTGAAGAACTCTGATGTTGAACTTCTAGCAGCTCCTGGGGACCTATTTTCCTCGGCAGTTGAAATTCTGGCAACCCTGACTTGGAACTTATTGGCTCTTGCAACTGGAGGACGTGGTAGTGTTGGGTAATTTACTGTTGCTTCGTCATTGTCAGAGTTTGTGTCAAGACTGTCATCAAACTTGTCAGTCATCGTTGTCCTCTATGTATCTTGAAGGCATCTTCCTCTACCGCTTTCCTGAAGCCCAAATCATCCTCAGAATCACTTGGATTACTGGCTACGACCAATTTAGAGCATCTTTTATTGGCACGATCCATGACTGTTAATTAACTTGGGAATCGTAGCTAGAAGTATTTTTTTTTTTTTTTTTTTAATGATATTTTATTCCTTCCTCACAAATTCACATTACAAGAAATTATCACAATAAGTAATATACAACAAGATCTACGATACAAGACCCTTCATGAATTACATTGATCATGAATTACAAATCTCAGATTATACATGATTGTAATATTTTTCTTTCATATAACAGTTTATGATTAAAATAACAATAGAGGAAGGTTTGAAGTTACATAGTCCCACCCTATCACACACTCTCACACCAACAAACTCATGACAACCCCCCCCCCCCCCCCCCCCCCCCCCACTCTAGCACACCCATGCCACACACCCTTTCACACACACACACACACATACACTGACCACACGATCTTTTGCTCTCTCTTTCTAAAATCACACACTTTTGACCGATACACTTCCGTTTTTCTCTTTTAAAAGTTGACTTTCTTTTGTGTTCGCTCTCTATTTTCATCCAACGGCGAGGTGAAGTGGAAAGAGCCGCATCATGAACAAATCTTTTGTTTAATGATTATCTTATCTCCGCCCTAGTTAACTTGGATCTTTAGAAGACAAAAAAACAATGATTTGTTGGTGTCCCCTGCCATTATTCTTTCTTTTAAAAAATACTTGTTTCACAATCTCGATGCCATTCCTGGTCCTCTTTGAAATGCTTTCTTTTCCCTCCACTTTTGAAAAGAGCTATATAATTTCCCTTTTTTGAAGATTAAGAGTTAAAATACCCCCTTGCCAGACAATCTTTTGTTCTCTCCATAATCACGCTATTGAAATCTTGCCACGTTTCCTGTTCTTTCTTTTAGTTGTCTTTTGTACCTCTCTAATCCTATCAAACGGCAAGGTGAAACTAAAAACGTTCTCCAAACGAATAGACCTTTTGTTTGATGATTATCTCTCCTCCCTAGTTAAGTCCAACATGACTTTTATTCATCTATCAATTTAAAGCTCTTTTGAAATGAACAAAAAAGAAAAGAAAGGTGGCTTTTTAAAGGAGAGAGATCAGGAACTGTTTCTATATTATAAATGCGTGATATTAAAAGGAGATTGAGGAGAAAAGTATATCAATAATGTTTCAATTCTTATTTTTGTACAAGCGGCAATTTTAACAGATCTTCTAGAAAGCTTACTGCTTGTTAAAAAATCAGAATTAAAACGTTATTGATATGTTTCACTCAATCTCCTTCTATATCACGCATTTATCATCAAACCATTATTTCTCTCCTTGGAAAAGGTATTTCCGAAGGTTCATTTAGAAACGGTTCCGAAAATGTAAAAGTTTATAATTCCTAAGGCTCATACTTCAGAAATTATGAACATTCAGAATTATGAATACTTCGCCCTTTTTTTTTCGACTTCCAGCCTTGCGACTTCTGTCTCCTTTTAACGTGACGGTCACATTATTATGTACTTAATTTTAAAAAGGTGTTTTGAAAATTATTTGTTCTTAGTATATTTAGTTGTGATTTAATTTTATAGAAAGTATACTTCATAATTGAAGACTCGCAGTAACACTCTGTAGTAGCCAGTAGCCTTATGAAGTAATTAAAAATGTGCTATTATTGCACAACATGGGTGGTTATGTAAAACACAAGGAAATGTGTTCACATAGTTGATCATTTGCTGGTTCATTGTACTCATGAATTAACCATAGCATTATTCAATATATGAATTTGAAATTAATACGATAAATATGTATTCTCTTATTCCATTTTCATACCAAAGATGTAAGAGTAATTGTTCATCGTCTATTTTCTGAAATACTACTTTGTATGTACATGTATTTATTAGCATTTGAAAGTCTTGTTTAATGTGATCTATGATATTTGTAAAGCTTTACATTGTATGTGCAAATTGGATCTTTCAAGAAATTGAAATAAAATGTACATTATGTACAGTCATGATTAAAACATAAATGATTTTGTTTGTGTGTCTGATTACATACCGGTACATTGTATTACATTAAAAAATTTAAATTATGGAATTATGAATATTTCACGTATGTCCTATTTGATATGTTAGCAGTGTCTATAGTATTCAAATTATGCAAGGAAACCCGTTTACTTTCTAAACTTCACTGTCAGACACTACTGAGTGACTGAGTGACTTCTCTTTTTCTATGGTAATAACCCTCCCCCCCCCCCCCTAGATTTGGTTAGGAGGGGGTGTGCCGCTGAAGCCTCGAAACCCCTACCCATTTATAAGGGTCATTCGGGGGATTTTTCTCGCATTAAATCCCATTTCCCGCAATTTTTCTGGTGTTTACCATGCAAAGACTCAAAAAAATTGAAAATTAAAAAAAACAGACCCATGTTTAGGGATATTTTGGTTAAAAATGGGACCCATGTTTAGTTTTTTTTCGTGAAAAAGTGACCCATTACAGCGGCACACCCCGTATGTCTTAATTTGTGAGTCCCCCCCAGAGGGGGGGGGGGGGGGGGGGGTAATAACCTATATAAAATGAGCTGTAAAAGGTACATGAGCATTTGTCTACATCACATACCCACTTCCTGTAATGGCCAAAATTAAACTACTAGAACCTTTGCGCAGCACAAAACATATGACCACACCATGTACAAGAGTATGAAAATCAGACTTTAATGAAATTCGATTCGACAACTAACGGTCGTTATTTTTCCACAAAAAGATATTTTTCAAGCCGTTTTATTAGGGAAGTTCTGAATCATTATTTTTCATATGCCGTTGGAATTTAACCTTTTTAATTTATGGCCTGCAAATGGGACATAATACCTGATGAATTAACTTATTAATGTATTTTTAAATTATATAATTGTTACAGACAGGTTCATCATTCACCAAACACACAAACACACTCTCTCTCTCTCTCTCTCTCTCTCTCTCTCTCTCTCTCTCTCTCTCTCTCTCTCTCTCTCCCCTCTCTCTCTCTCTCTCTCTCTCTCTCTTTCTCTCATATTCATTCTCCCTCTATGCTAGCCTATCCGATATGCATGCATCCTTCACCAGCTTGCTCAATTTTCGAACGCATCTCCCGAGTTATTTTATTCAAAGGAAAAATACCGTTATATCATATATTTTTTGTATTAAGGACCGCAAATGCCTTAAATGGGCATGGTATATTGCTCTTATTCTTATTAAATTTATATAAAGGTAATTTGAGACCTCAAACTTGGTGAATTTAGATTGAATCCTATCGGTGACCGTTAATTAATGTATTAATTATTAATAACAATACACGGGCGGCTAGTTCTGCGTATTAAAAAATTAAAAAAATTATCGAATATTTGTGGGGCCCCACAAAATATTAGAAATTGGTTATATTCATGGATATTTCAGCCGTCTCTTAACCATGTCATGTGAATTGTATGCTCTTTCAAATTTGACACTCAGTTTTTCATTATCTCACAAAAAAATTAATTATCCCTCTATTTACCCTTTTCATTGATTCACTCCACTAATAAATTTGAAATCAAAATATAAACAGATTAAGGAAGAGAATATCTTAAATGATTAAACAGAATATAAATATTTTTTTCAAAAATAAAATATGAGGACATTATCCATAAATCTTCCAAATCGGCCGGGGGGGGGGGGGAGGGGGGAGTTAAACCACTACTCAAGTCCTTTGTTCTTTTATTTTAATATGACGGTTGCGAGGTCCGTCTTTTTTCTTGCGCAAAATTTCCTTAAATGGCCATTTCTTTTCAACAATCTTGAAATCTCATCAGTACAAATTCACCCCATTGCAAATGCAAAAACCTCAATTACAGAAATATTGCTCGCGTCAAAATATGATTGACGGCACCCAAGTGTGCGATAACCCAAGATAAAAACATGTATTTCAAGGTATGGTTATAATGTATTGTAATTGATAACCTGCAATTGAATAGAAGCCAAGCCTCTTATATACACATCTGGACGACAGGTGTAGACTGGACTCGCTTGATATAATCTCTTGACAGAAAGGGGTTGAACTTTGAAAGTTGTTGATTTTAATTTATGTCATAGTCTGCCATGTTGAAATGCAATACTCCAACCGTCAATATTACCTCGTGATTTATATACAAACATGTAGTTATTTTACAATTCATCGAACGATATGTTGTGTGCAATTCTTTCTACGAACAGAAAATAAACAAAGAATATATTATCGAATTTTTTTAAAATACTGATAATGAATGCATGGGAGGTACGAAATAATGTGGAAAAGTGTAAACATTCTTTTTTTTATTTCCTCCACAATACTGAGAACCTAGGATAATTCCTCTTCTGCATTTAAACAAGGACATTTTTGTTTATCCTGGATCTTGTTCATCTTAACTAAATGTAAAGTATATGTGCATGGCCCCCAAGTCTTTTGTTGTATATGACATCACTGGAATATAATCACAATAACGTTTTTAAAACGTAACTAATAAAGTAACCTTCATTCTCTAATTTATTTTGTATATGGTAACAACTATCAACTATCAAAGGGAAGAGATAGTGAGATAGATAGAGAGGAGAAGAGAGAGAGAGAGGGAGAGAGAGAGAGAGAGAGAGAGAGGGGGGGTGAGAGGGTGATATCTAGGGAGAGGGGTGAGGGGGTTGGTGGAAAAGAGAAAGTGGTAATGGAACACGAGGAAAGCAGGGGCTGGGGATGGGGGGAATGGGGGGGGGGGGGCGAGAGAGACAAGATTATGAAAGCTCTATCACCTTCATTTTAAAGAAGAAAAAACAAAACCCAAACCCCTCCAATTTATTATTAGAAATTATGACAACTCAATGTTAAAACATATCGACCTGAACAAAAATGCTTTTCTTTTATATCACAAACCGCTCTCGCTGAGCAATTCCTAAACCTGTTGCTGCTTTTGTTGCCGTCATTTTGATATTCATTTTCGTAGACCTATTGAATTGCATTGAATTCGCAAGATTTGTAGTTTAACAAAAAACTTCTTGAATTTATAAATAAAAATGCAAGTGACAAATAAATTGATATAAAGAAATAAGAAAGAGGAAGCACGGTTGATAGTCAAATTAGAGTTTACAATCAATAGATTGAAATATAGTATACAAGAAAAAAAATCAGTATTCAGTGAAACCGTTTCTGACGAGTGTCCTCCAAGTCGTGTAGTCAAAAGAGATTTAATAATCTGGATTAGTATAGCGCTTAATACGAAATACTGTCTATAATAAAAAGTAAGAGAAATACATCAACTTATACCGCCAAATCAGCTTAACTCACTCGCCCATCGATTTATTTTCATAATTTCTAAATAAATTTGGTTTGTTGAAGTTTTCGGAATCTCCTAGAAAAAATATTAAAGGGGGAGAAATAGCTCCATTGCATAAAAATTATTAAAAATTGTATTATTTGTGGTGGTAATCTGCAAGAAAGGGATGGATGCTGACAAGCATCAAGAGCATACCTCACAAGGAGAGCTGAGAGGCAGTAGCAAGGAACTTCACGACGGGAATAAATCATTTGACCTCAGATCAGATTGGTATAAACGCCCGTGAAAATGACAGTCAAAAAAGAGAGAGATGAAAGTTTATTGACATAAGCGTTCTGTGCGCGTGTGATAAGTGATATCAGAAAGATCCCCGCTGATGTGTGGTAAGAATAACGTGAACCAACAGGAGATTACTTTTCATAGGATGAGCAAGGTTCGAACATGTTTGTCATATTTTAGAAATAGTTATTCATTCAAACTTTGCACCCTGCGACCCCCCCCCCCCCCCCCCGCAGGCGGTTCCTACGCAACTGAAAAGAATGAGACTATAATGTGGTGTATATCAGAATCATCAGCTAAGTTGACATTTGCTTTATTTTATTTGGTAATTTGTTAATATCCCATTGAACCAAAATAATTAATTAAAAAGAGTATTCATCGCATCATAATTATCATCTTAGATGTGTAAGTTGTAGTTAAGTTGTGAGTACTGTAATTGTATATGGAATATAATAGAAAAAGCAACCGGCGTTCAAAGATAAATGATCAGTCTGATAAACCATAACTATGGCAATACAATCATCATCATGTATATCAATCGCCACTAATGTGTTTATTGGCTATTAAGATTAATGTCCTCGACCAACATAATTAGGCGGTATTATGCTGTGGCAAATCTAATTGCAAAGTAATGGAAGAAGGGGATGAGCTATATAGGGAGAGGGGGACAGACAGATAAACATGTACAGAGAGAGAGAGAGAGAGAGATCATAGGATAATTTACATTTTATTTCATCCAAACTGATGTTTTTTTCTGTGCCTCGTTTTCTCCATAATTATGATAATGGATAAGGAAGTGAAACAAATAAAACGAAAACAAAATAAAATTGATTGAGTGTAGATGTCGACTTTGTTTTTGTTGTCCCCGGTCATATGTGACTTATAACTGACAGAAAAGAGCCCAAATTGAATTTTGTTGAGAACAATGAATTAACACGGGCTATTGTGAACTTGAAATTGGTTCCGTTATCGTTTGCAGGCTACTGTTTGCGGACAACCGCTAATAACCGCTAACATGCTTTTACTTTTGATAACTGCTAATCCCCCTTGCCCCTGTTTTGCTGTGGACCTACGATTCCACACACCCCAGACAGGTGCTCTTATACCGTCTGCCCTAAACCATCCCACACCAGAGGAAAGGCTCTCTCTGCATGCGACTATACCTACAGTGCTGTTAGAATAAACTCAACCTTTCCGGAGTCTGGCTGTGATTTGTCGCTCTCCGTATATCACTCCCAGTGAACTCTCTTTGTTGTTCTATATCATGTTCCTGCCGTTGAATGTGATGATTGGATCATTATCTGTGCTAGACAGCAGCTTCTGTATGATATCAACATGAATACGGAATGCATACTATATTCTAGGATTTATTGCTGCTTGAAGGATGGAGGATAATGCTGTTTTGAGGATGAAATCATTGTTTTCTTCATAGTTTGAACGCGTTTAGTCATAACAATGGCAAGGTATTGTCTCATGAGTGTATTGCTACCTTTCTTGTGTTTTCCATTGTCTTTTGTGAGAGGACTCCCGGCAAGAGCTCCAGATTTAAAGCTGCTTCTCGCTTCAGGAATAAATATCTCTTTTCCAGATGAACATCGCCAGCTGGAATTTGCGGATTACCCTCAAGCCGATGGCTTAGTCAGCCAGCCCCGTCCCGCTGACGATCCGTTGCCTCTCCCTCTCATCCAATCCTTATCCTACCTCAATATCGACCTGGAGCAATCCCATCATGAGCTGTATGAGGCACTCTGGAGGAACGCAGACGTTCCCATGGATACCTCGTCTGCTACTAAAATAGATGTCCTCGGGTATCTTCTCAAGAAACAAGTAGAGAAACTCCGTCGTGTGAGCAATGGTCAAGTCGAGTTGGTCTTTCTCGTCGATAGCTCGGCCAGTGTCGGGATCGAGAATTTCTTCAATGAACTCAAATTTGTGAAGAAACTTTTGGCGGACTTTACAGTAGCACCCGATGCGACACGAGTAGCTATAATCACTTTCTCATCTAAACATCGAGTTGAGTTGAACGTTAACCAGCTTGATAATAGCATCGCAGGTAAACATCATCATAAATGTGCTCTCTTGAATGAAGACCTTCCGAAGATTACATACGTCGGTGGAGGAACATACACAAAAGGAGCTTTCGAACTTGCCAAGGTATTGAATGATTTTGAGATATTCATGACATTAAAACAAAATTTAATATGCTTTTTGTTAAACCTCATGAATCATCCTTATGAAGTTTCACTACAGACCTATAGACATTATTATGGAGAAGAACTCCAAATCAAAAGATAAAAATCGGAAGATAGAATTACAGTCTGCAATTATGTTGTACTTGTAGACACTATGGAATTGTAGCCTTGATTACCATCCATTTAATTTTCAATAAAGCTAAAATAAGATGGACAGTTGGCCTCTATATAAATTTTGCGTAGAGTTATTGGGAAGGGAAAGAATGTCGGTATAGCATTCGAAGAATATATATTTCCTTATTATTTTGTACATTGAAAGTTGACTTGTTCAACGTTATAGCATTACATTTCATACAGATTAAAGCAAGCGCGAAAACGGTTAGTTTTTGACATTTTATGTCTACAATAAATATCACGAAAGGCGTATTTATATCGATTTCAGGTAATAATATAATTATTGAAGTCCCGTCAAAGCCACCCCTATAGAGTAATGATATGTCTTATCTTATTTTGGCAGTAATACCTACCAACCGTGTAATATGTTCCCGAACATAATTGCATGTGCAGAAGTATCTTTCAAGGAAGGGAGATTACGTCATATTGATTTCCTGGTGACCTGAAAGTAAATGGTATAGAGGATGATTTAAAAGTCTAGACGGAATAATCAACTTTAACCATGGTCGTACGTTTCGTGCTGCACAAAGATTCAATCAGTTTAATTTTGGCCATTACAAGGAGTGGGTTACTGATGTAGACCAGTGCTCATGTACCTGTTACAGCTCATTTTATGTATGTTACTACCAAAGAAAAAAAGATGTCAGTCAGTCACTCATTAGTGTCGAAGTCTTGAAGATAAACGGGCTTCCTTGCATAATTTGAATACTAGGACACTGCTAATGTTTGAATTTTACAGAAAGGACATACATGACATATTCACCATTCCTGCAAAGTTCTACAGAATTTGATGTTGGATGCAAAAGGGACATAGTATCTTTAAACATCGAGAAATTTACATAAATCACTTCTGCATTTCGACCTTTAAATATCTGTGTTCTCTCTTTATGTTTTCGCAATTCAATCTAATACGATTTCCTCCACTTTGTTTATAAACCTCCTTGTGAAATAAAATGTGGAGACTTTAATTGGTCATAATTATGGTTCTAAGTTCATCGATATATCAGGTACCACATGCAGAGCAGTATGCAATTAGAAGTACATACAGCATTGTTCAATTGCAGTAGAGAACCAGAAGGGCATATTAACAATTAAGTTAATGCTTTTCTCGCTCTAAACAGACGGTTTGTTTCATTTTTGTAGAATATATTTCACTCATGTCGCAACTTTCTTATTAAGTTCATGCAATGTTCACATTTATGAAATCTGTTCATATAGGAAGGAAAACATATCTATGACATCGTTCGATAGTCGCTTGATACAAGAAATCATGTAAAACGTTTGTGGTTAAGGCACTTTTTGCCATCATGTTTATGGATATAGAAGCCAACTTTTTTTCAGAGCATACCTTTTGTCAAGTGTACTCAATATATTGCTCGTAAAATTGGGGAACTCGGCTGTACTCGGCACTCTGAATCTGAAAGGGAAACGGTCTTTTCGTAATTACAGGGCATTAAACAAGCAATCAACCTGCAAAGAATAACAATGCGGTCTTTGCGGATAATATTCCGGTGTTTTGAGAGGGAAATCACGGCTGGATTTCTTTGGTCGCTTTCTCAAACCAAACTTGTCCTAGTTTATCTTGCAGCATAGTGTGAGCTGCTTGCCTTGCACACATGGGGCACAGTGTGAGAAGTGTTATAATAATTCCATTAGGTTGAAAACGTTGGCCCAATTTTAGTGGCATGTTCAATAATATTTGATATATACGGCTTTTCTTCTTCTTCTTCATCTTCTTCCTCTTTTATACATTATTCACGGTAAAACTAGTTGTCTAGTTGCAACAACTTATTTGTTTTCTTATCACCATTCTAGAGATTACATAGGGATTTGTATTCCACCAGATTACGAATAACCATCCTGCATAGGCCTTTTGATTTTCTAATAATCATTGATAGCAATAGATTTCAACTCTTAAGTTCTTTAGACCATTGACGGTGTACAATTATCAAACACGTACTAGATATAGACCCTGTGTAATTCACCACTTCATTGTCTGTTTTAATAGATAACTCTTAATCCCGTATGGATTGATATAATCATGAACCCTACAGAAAATGGCTTTACAAGCTAGGAATTCAAAGAACAGAATAGCTATTATTAAACTATATTTCAACGGAAAGCAACCAAGAGATCGACTTGTGCGTAATAAATCATAACACGTCTCAGAGAGTAAAACAATAAATACCTGCTTCTATTCCGGACCCCCATACCACTCTCACCTGTAGCACACATGGAGGACGTGTTTATATTACTTCCTTTCAGTATTAGGGGTGAAAACACTTGAAACAGGTGTGAAAAGAACATTCTGTTTACAAGAGCTTTTTACAGAGTGTTACAGTATATCCAGACATAAGGGCGGCGACATTAGGGGCCGCGGGGCTGATCACCCCCACCCCTCCCCCAATCTGCATAGACACTAATGGACAATTCTAAAGCAGTTGTTGAGGAAAGGCAGTATACCTTTACTCAAATGTGGAGAATATGCGGGTGTGGCCCTGGTCAAATATGATAACCTTTTCTATGTTTTTTTCCGTACTTGTTCATTTGTTTGCTTTTTTGTATTTTTTCCCGTTTTTTTCTTCTTCTTCGTTTTTCATTTTTCCTCTTTAGCTTGTCAGCTCTTGAAACTTGTATGCATCTCATTCCTAGCCACATAATTCCAGATCCGCTAGTGGAAAGATGAAAAGGGGTCAGCCCCCCTCTTTCAGTTTCCGTTCCCGGTCCCCCACCCTTAAACAGACACACACCCGACATTTCGTCGCCCCTGTACACATCGTCAAGGGCGATAGAAGGACGCGCGTGCCCCCGAAAATATTTACGTCTTTGTCTTCGTCATCTTTTTTTGTTGTTGCAAAGATCCAGAAATACCGAATCTACACGACTTTGTATACATTTCGAGAAAATATTAAAACTCGAAGGAATTTCTCTGCAGATGAAATGATCAATAATCACATGAAGAGCATTTGACCAACCAATGAACAAGACATATTTCTAAGACGGATGGAGTAGGCTATTTAAAAAAATGATTAAGGTTAAAAGTTAGTGACCGAGTAAAGATATTTTGTAAGAGTTTTCGTGTGTTCAATAGGCCATTTTTGTAAATTAACCAAATGTATATTTCATTCACCTGATAAGAATAATAGTATTTCAATAGTCAGAATGCAAACTGCATTATTATATTAAAGTGTTGTTAGGTAGGTCAAGCCATAATGTGTTTCCTACATGGCAACAATTAATGTATGCAGTTTGGATTCTCCATATGATTATTCTTATCAGGTGAATGAAATAATTTGTATTGAGGCACTTCACAAAGACTTAAGCATTAAATTTGGTTCCATTACAAAGATGGCATATTGATTAGATCACTAGTTGATCGCGGAAAAGGTGAGATTCAGGTGTCGAGTATTATCCTGACTGAAGTGTTCACAGCTTGTATGCCAGACATTAACTCTAAATACACGTCAATGCCATCGGAAGTGTTCACTCATATGACTTCACGGTAGACAAAACCAGAGTATACTGTTGGCACATTGATCGATCGGTCACATGATCTGTACCATGCAGTGGTTAAAATGGAGATGCAGACAAAAGGAAAATTAACACTTTTCGTGACTACACCCCATCGTCATCCACATCACTTTAAAACAGCGCTGGGGCTCATCGACGGAATATAGAATTCATATTGTCTGGCCTCGTTCTAGCAGATTATCAGATTCTTGATTTATGGTGAAATATCAAAATACTAATCATTGTTGATAACTTTGAAGTTCCTTGTTGGGGGAGGGCGGGGCCGGCGGGGAGGTCCAAAGGAAATTTTCAGACTGAGTATCGGAGGCAAAACAGTGGATATAACGAAATGAAATATATCTACTGTCGCTTAGTTTTTGAAGGTTTAGACTTTGATGTGAAGTATGAATTTAAAGATATTATTGCATTTCCCACATTATACTGATAATTTTCATTATGCATTTCGCTTTAAAAAGAAATTAGGTTGAGTACCGGGGAGAGGTGAACAAAAATTATGAGCGTTTTCCTTGTAATTATGCAAGTGTGGAAGAACATCAGAGAAAAAATGTTCCCTGAAAAGCATGGCTCTTCAAATGCCTTCATATTATAAATATGACATGTAACACTAACAGCTTAAAAATGTGGGCATCATTTTTATGCCACATGTCCGTGTAGTCCTACATATTTTGTTTCTGTGTACAGTGCTTGTTACCTTAACCAAGGCTGGGCCAAATTTCTTATCATTTGATGATTCCAGAACCTAGCTTGCAGTACACACCAATTATACGTAAATGTTATACATGATCAACTTTTTCTGATCACTTCCACACCGTTTCCACATCGTTTCTTTCACAATGCAATCGCATGACCAGAACTCAACTTTATCTTTAAGTTGTCATTATATCCTTCCCGTTTCTAGTTGTCCTCAAAGCACGTGCTGATTGGACTTTTTAAACTTCCTTCCCTAGTTTTGTGGTTTTCCTGTAAGAGCAGGTAGAAGCATTGGTGACGTTTAGATAAGCATTTCCCAGTCTGACATTAATACTAGAAGAAGAAAAAAAATATATATTTTGATACAGCAATTCGGTTACCTCAAGACGAATAAAACCCATAACATAATACAAAGTCAACTGTTAATGCATGTAAATATGAAAGTTGTATGATGTGTCCAAAACGTTTATTTCGTATGTCTTTTTTCTAACATCTTGAAATTATTCAAATTACATTGCAATGTTTCCTTATATAGTGGCGATGGAGACTGGTGGGCGCGCATTAAAATTAGATGTGCAGCTCTCTATGTGATAAGTGATAACCTCTATTGTCTTTTACTCCACAAATGTAAGGTCTTTTTTTCCCATGAAGGTAAATTGGATGAGCTGAGAAATTTCATTTGCTTATTGAAAAACGTAAGGTTCCCTTGCCTTATCCCCTTTTTTGATAAGCGCCACACCACCCCCAAGCCTTCACCAATTTGTCAGGATAGACGGGTCTAGACGGATATTAGATGTTAAACACATTTCTAAACATATCACCTGAAAAGGGATCAACAGAGGCCTGGTTTATTAATGAGAGGAACAAAATCAGTGTACCTCTACTCATGAATGATTCATATTTACTTTATTCAGACGTGGCGGTTATTTTTATTCGATTGTGGAAAGGGCAGTTGCCCTTACAAAAATATCGTGTGGTATTCCTGTGGTATACCACACAGTTGTACCACAGGAAATACCATAGAAAATACCACATGAAAATACCACAGGAAAATACCACAGGAAAAATACCACAGGAAAATACCACAAAATAATCCTGTGGTTTTTTTGCCCATTACCACAGGACAATACCACACAGAAATTACCACACAGGAGTACCACACAGCAAAACCACACATCAATCAGTACCACACAAAATTACCACAGCAATACCACACATCAGTACCACACAGCAATACCACACATCATTACCACACAACAGTACCACATAGCAGCAATACCACACAGCATTACCACACAGCAGTACCACAGCAACACCACACAGCAATACCACAGCAATACCACACAGCAGTACCACACAATAGTACCACACAGCAATACCACACAGCAATACCACACAGCAGTACCACAGCAATACCACACAGCAGTACCACAGCAATACCACACAGCAGTACCACAGCAGTACCACACAGCAATACCACAGCAATACCACAGCAATACCACACAGCAGTACCACAGCAATACCACACAGCAGTACCACAGCAATACCACACAGCAGTACCACAGCAATACCACACAGCAGTACCACAGCAATACCACACAGCATTACCACACAGCAGTACCACAGCAACACCACACAGCAATACCACAGCAATACCACACAGCAGTACCACACAATAGTACCACACAGCAATACCACACAGCAGTACCACAGCAATACCACACAGCAGTACCACAGTAGTACCACACAGCAATACCACACAGCAGTACCACAGCAATACCACACAGCAGTACCACAGCGATTTCACACAGCAGTACCACACAAAATTACCACAGCAATACCACACATCAGTACCACACAGCAATACCACACATCATTACCACACAACAGTACCACATAGCAGCAATACCACACAGCAGTACCACAGCAACACCACACAGCAATACCACAGCAATACCACACAGCAGTACCACACAATAGTACCACACAGCAATACCACACAGCTATACCACAGCAATACCACATAGCAGTACCACAGCAACACCACACAGCAATACCACACATGTGGTATTGCTGTGTGGTATTGCTGTGGTACTGCTGTGTGGTATTGCTGTGGTACTGCTGTGTGGTACTACTGTGGTACTGCTGTGTGGTATTGCTGTGGTACTGCTGTGTGGTATTGCTGTGGTACTGCTGTGTGGTATTGCTGTGGTACTGCTGTGTGGTATTGCTGTGGTACTGCTGTGTGGTATTGCTGTGGTATTGCTGTGTGGTACTGCTGTGTGGTATTGCTGTGGTACTGCTGTGTGGTATTGCTGTGGTACTGCTGTGTGGTATTGCTGTGGTACTGCTGTGTGGTATTGCTGTGTGGTACTGCTATGTGGTTTTGCTTAAGTACTCCTGTGTGGTACGTATGACACAGCATTGCCACATATCAGTAAGACAGCAGTCGCACTGCAATACCACAGCACTACCACATCAGAATACCACATATCAATACTACATTGTACACAGCAGTAAAACCATACATCACAGGGTTTATGAAATGGTTAAGTCACCTTTTAATAAAAGAAAGACAAAATTGTTATAATCATTTGTTACAAAACGATATTGGACAATGGACCTTACACCACAAAACGACCAATAGGTAAAAAAAAGGATTGTGCTGATTTTCACATGACATTAAAGTAGAAGTCAATACCTTAAAATGGTGCATAATTTTTCAAATAAGTAAACCCTCTCAAAACGAGCACCCAAGATTTAGAACATTGCTGAAGCAGATTTAAAGTCAAATCAGGGAGAAAATGGGCCACTACAAAGAACAGCTTCTATTGAAATGCTGTAAAATTATCATTTTCATTTGATTAAAAAAAATATCATATTTACATACATGTACACATGATTTCCGAAGCTTAAAATTACGCAGAGGGTTTAAGATACCCTCATTAGGAAATACCAAAATCCTGAATCTCACATTTTGAACAAAATTAGACTATTTTAGCTAGGTTACATATAAAAGAATGTAACATATATAACTAAGTCATCCGATGGTAAAGAGGAAACTTACAAAAGATGACATTTTAACCAGGCAAGTGGAATCTTATTACCGGTAGGCCTACTCTTAATTACAAAGTAATTATAGCAAATACATATTTTCTTGAACACAAGTTAGTTTCAGCAGACAATGAAAGATTACACTAAGTGAATACATTTTAGCAAAATTTTTGGCATCAGCAAGTGAACGGATGAGTTAATAACTCGATATTTTCACATTTAATAGAAGAAGAAAAAATAGTAACATGAAAACAATCTTCTTCCCTCAGCTTTTGTTTGAAGAGTGCAATAAACAATGTCATTTAAAACTCGTGAAACTGGCAGATATATGTGAACCAATATTGAACAGCTTAAAGATAAAGTATTGCATTGTCAAATAAACAGGATCAGGAAAGGTTGATCATCTAGCATATTTATTGGTGTGTACTGCAAGCTAGGTTCTGGATTCTGGAATCATCAGAATGATAAGAAATTTGACTAAGACTTTACAAGTCACAAGTTAAAAGCACTGTACACAGAAAGATGTTAATATGGGACTAAACAAACATATCTATTTTTGCTGATAAAATACTGGTAAAACTGGCAGATAAACGTGAACCATTATTGAACAGCTTAAAGATGACTATAAAGGGTTACATCATACCAGTAGCAAGGCTATCTGGCAAGTTTCAATGAAATGTCATGACAAAAATAAATAGTCTAAAAAAGAATTCTTTAAAGTTATGTACATGTACCGTTATAAATGAATACATGTGAAGGCAATTTTTAATAATTTTGTTTAAAGGCCATCTGTACTAGTTTTGCCAGAAGGGATTAGACCACACAGCGAGGTAACTGACAGGTGGCTATCTCATCAACTCAGCTCTCAAATAACATAAGAAATAGAGGATCATGGGGGACCAACAAGCACCGATTAGGGAAGTTTTCTATAGGCCTATAGAGGGTACTAGTAGCTTCAAGTAGTGCAGTAAGGCTTTAGTGAACAAAAAACAAGTTAATCATCGAGCCGGTTCTCCTCACAATGCATTGCGCAACATTTGTTGTGACGTAGGGTCCTCACAACGCTGACAGAGACGTATACGTCACATCTGTGCGGCAAATTGAAATAACCGAAACAAAAATCGCTCTTAAAAATCACCTGATTGAAGTCGTTGAGATTTTCTTGGTAAAAAGCTGTGTATTGAAGATTAATTTCTCAGATTCTTGCTGAATGTCTGTTGGTCGGCATAACTGGCATAATAAAAAGCTTTCCAGTTTCCACTATAGGGATCCCATACAGATGAATTCTCACACTCTCACCCATGTCTTGCATAATTTCCTCGATGTGTGTTGGACAATTTAGTCTAACAAATTAAGACTGCATGTTCAGTGGAAGACGAGGGTGCCAGTGCCACACAGTCCACGTTGATGACTTTCCCGCAGCCGAAGATGCGTGTACCCTGTAAAATAAATTAAAAATTCTATTATGCTCTCAAATTGAATCTAGCGAAAATTATGAGTTAAACGTGGCATACACTTCTACAAATGAAATTCATATAAAAACTACAACTACAACTGTAGTTGCAAATTCATGACATGAGATGCCCGAATGACTATATACTACATGTATGAATTATGATGACAGATGAGCCTGCCCTCCCCCACTCAGTGTTATTTAGGGTACGCGTATGCCTACGCGTATGCGTATCCCCCTATCTCCTGTGTGTAATGTCAATACGGGCCAGATTTTTTAAAGCACCCCCCTATCTCTGGTGTGTAATATAAGTCAATACAGGCCAGACTTTGTTGCGTTAAAAGTACCCCTTCACCAGAGATTTTGGGAACACCATTGTGGTCCCTCCAACCCCGGCGTGAGGGGACCGGGCTTATTAGCTACTTTCCTACTATGATTACTGGACAGATCACTACATGAATGATGCATGCACATACACGTACATGTGCATGTCTGCACAACCATTTGAATGTGCGATTGTGATGGAGAAAAAAAAATCACAACACAATGTATGATTCTCTAACTTCTAAGAATCAACTTTGCCATTAATTTTTATTTAGTATTTAAATTGCGAAAAACATGTGACCCAACCCGCTCAGCCGCTGTTTGAATCGTTTTCATAAACGCAGTATTGTACAGTAGGGAATATAATCTAGTAAATCTACTATCATCATCAATTGCGATCCGTTTGGATTTTTTCATGAACAAAATTTACAAAAAATCAAAAGTAAGATGAAGAATGAGATCTAGACTAGAGTAAAGGAGGGGTTTTTCGGCCACTTAAGACAAAATCCAATTTTTTTACTCTTTGCTTCCTATTTATTATCATTTCTTGTTCAAATCATGAAGCAAATACTAGATCTATTAAGTATTATTATTTAACCAAAAAAGAATCCCAGAAAAAAAATCATGAATTGCCATTACAATATTCATTTCCATTTTCGCTGTTTCGGAGGTAGTTATCGGCCCAGCGAGGCAGTATTCGGCCGCATGTACAAAGTCAATAGGAAGCAAGCAAGCGCTGTGCGTTTCCCTGCTGATCTATAGCACTAGCAGCTGGAGCAGGTATCCCACGCCGGAGCACGCCGTGCCGAAAAACTACCTCTGCGGTAATCGGAAATTGGAATCTGAATTAGTGTGTGTGCTTGTGTGTGCGTTGCGGTATCCAGCTAGCGGCTGCATTGATTTAATACATGCGATGAGATACTTTTAAGCTTGCGAATCACCAAAAAATCGGGCTCCAAATCTGAAAAATACTTGAAATACAGCTCATTTGATTTTATGGTACCCATCATATTCCTTACAGTAGGTCTACTTACACTTACATACACGTGTAAAATACTTGATTTTCAGATTCAGGTAGCGGGACCGCCGATTACATCGCTAAAATGTGATATTAAAGGATAAATTTTCCATTGCAAATGTGGTTCTTCAGTGACTCTGGCATGTGTGGGATATGTGATATGCTATAATGCAATGTACCATGTGTACCATGCATCCAACGGACCGGCTGAAAACCAGCAACGGACCGATTAGAATCTACCCCCTCCTTTACTCTACTTAATCAAATTTCCTAATTTTTTGCAGAAAGCAAACACAATTCTGTATTATGTGTTATCTTATTACTCACCTCCTGGAAATGATGATCTTTAAAGTAGCTCAAGCAGCTATAGCAGTCCAACACTCCAACTGGTGCAAAGCGAAGTTGATCGTTTTCTGCACACATGAGTGGCTGTGTGGGACTGTAGTGTAGATACTTTAGAATACCCCACCCAAACGTAGTGGCCCGAATTCACAAAGCAAGGTTTGAGCTCAGACCAAGGTTTGAGGTCAAACCTCCTTTTGTTTCGCCAAACCTTCTTTTGTTATTTACAAACCTGGTTTGTAAATAACAAAAGGAGGTTTGGCGAAACAAAAGGAGGTTTGAGCTCAAACCCGGTCTGAGCTCAAACCTTGCTTTGTGAATTCGGGCCAGAATGTCCGTTGGTCGCCAACGCGCCAACGTACCAATTTAGTGTAGTCCCTTCCTTTCGTATTCGTGACCTGGGGGCCGTTTCTCGAAACCGTCATAACTACAAGATCAACGACATCTCGCCACTGTCGCGCAACTTGTCAGCTAAGTGTTTCACGAAGCCGTCTTTGCCAAGATGAGCGACAACTTCCGCGACAAGCGAGTTGTCACTGCTCCGAACCTGTCATATCTTTTTAATTGCTGTAAAGCGCCATCACAAGTCAGTTTGTTGCCATTCCATGGGCCGCGAAATGGACGATTAGTTTCACTATCATTTTGAGAAAAATATAGACGAGTTCGGTACGTAATTCTCTGGGATGCGAAATGCAAATGTACAAAAGTGAAAATACAAATTATACAGAAACTTTAAAAAGCTGAATATAAACATTAAATCACACATCATTAAACTATAACATATAAATAAGAGAGGTAAGAATGTTACACACCGTTTTCCATAGTCGATCCATAGTCTTTTCTTAGGATACCGTCATACCTTTGGGGCCTATGTGCATTATTATTCCCTCTCTAATTACTTCTTCCAAATTATATTTTCAATATCAAATCAATTATATAACGAGTATTTATGAGACTCTAGAATAAAATCTAGCTGAGAAAAGACATTTTGCCTAAAATTCCTCGTCACAATAAACAAAAAAGTACGTATTGATAAACTATCACGTTACGGTATCCTTCAACTAACTTTTGATTCGACTGTCGAAAAAAAACACTCACCGGTTTTTCTTCAATTTAAGAATCTTTATAGAAGTATGCAAATCGTTTGATGATGTAAATATGATAATGACACTATTTATTATTTATTTTAGGAGAATGTATATGTATATATTTTTTAAAAAACAATTTTAGCCCCAAAACTTGTTTTGGGTTATTCTTGATAAATCAAGTGGATCGTGACAAAGACTATGTTCTTGAGCTGCTAGTATCGCGATATATCGATATCATGTCTGTCATGGCTTTGTGAAACGGTTTATCCGCTTCATGACATCTCCGTAGGTCGCCGACAAAGATATGACTGTCATGGAGTTGGTTTCGAGAAACGGCCCCCAGTTTCTGAATTTGCCATCGCATCAACTCGAGAATGGAAATATGGTTATTTGTTATGTTTAAACTCCTTCCTATTACCTCTTACACATCAAAGTATTTTATTTATAGTTTGTTAAAGATGTTCTCACCTTAGTTGTAATGTTTTACCCTTGATATTGCTTGAAAATCGTCAGAAATCAATCTAACTACTGTCGAAAAGTGGCCTAAAAGTAAAGTGGAAAAAAAATCGGGAATTTATGGTGTCCTTTACATGGCAAACAAAGAAAGGAAATAAGGTGCGTTGGCGCGTTGGCACGTTGGCCCCCCGTCCCTCATTGCCAAACGAAAATAATATAGGAAATAGGTAGCCTAAAAGTAAAAGTAAAGGCCGCAGGGCTGTCGTTTAAAGCCGGTAACCGGTAAAACTTGCCGCCTATTCACTCGTTTCTTACCGGCTATAATTCCTATAATAAACCTTGCAAAAATCACAGAAAGTAGATCTAAATCAATGCTAATCCAAAATTTCCTTAATTTCGTCCAAGATATAATTAGTGCCGCACATACACGGCCGCAGTCGACGAAATCCCTTACGATCACGAACGCGACGTCGTCCGTACTTACCTAGACCTATCTATCTAACGTTACATCGCAGTTCTCCCCCCACAGCGCGGCGGCCAAGCCCGCCCGTCCCTACCCCATTGCGATCCCGATGTGCACGCGAGAAGACGATGCACACTGATCATAACAAAACTGAAGCTAGCTCGCTGTAACCAAACTATCCGTTGCCGATTTGATATTTGAAGATCACGGAAACCGGGGCCTATACACGTGCGTGCAATGTCTAGAGACAACGTACTTTAGATTCTGAGATGCGCAAATCGGCAACAGAGTTTTGAACTCGGCTGAGTTTAGGCCGGCCACGGCCGTCCCCGGCGGACCCCCGCAGCTAGCTCGCATGATATATGCAGGCTCGCGCTCCGCGAATATTCAAAACTAACTTCCGATCGCACATAACTTATTTCCTTAAAAAAGTTGAATAAACAAATATACGGTGTCTTCACTTTGTCAGGAAAAACAGTGATATAACATTATAAAATGAACAGAAACTGAAGTAAATTCTTAAATGTATTCAATAATTTCGTGTCAAAAAAAAATAATTAAATGAGAATTCATATGGGGAGCCAAATAAAAGTCACAAGTAAAAAAAAAAAAATCAAAATCTAGCCTCTGCTGCCCATTATTTAAATACTGTACATGTATTCAACAAATCATGATGTAGAAAGATTGAGTATGGTACATCATCTCAGTTTAATTAAAAATTACAAAGTAATGGTACAAAGTGATAAATAATTATCAACTTAATAACTTTTCTTATGAGTTATGATTGTTCATGTAATATTAAACATGAACAATATGTGTGTTTATTACAATATATGTGTAATACAAGGTAGGAAAGATAACTACAAATTTTCTTCTTAGGTATGCACCAGATTGCACGATTTCAAGTGGAAAATCCCAAAAGGTCCCTACCGTGGCAGGGGGGATACCCCCCTCCCACACCCTCCCCCCCTCGGTCGCTTCGCTCCCTCGCAGTGATGGTACCTCCTATAAAATTCAAATTACCTCCTTCAAAAATAATTAACAAGACCCCTGAAAGGGGGAAGAAATTCAGTTCCCCCCAACCCCCCCCCCTGCTCTCGCGCGAAGCGCGAAAGCTTTGACCTTTCATTGAATTATTAGAGAAAGAAGACGATTCGTAATTGTACCATGCTCGACTCTTAAGAGTCTTATATAATCCTTGTCTGAAGTCAGGTTTCCCCTAGCTCCCGCGCATGAAGCGTGGAAGATTTGGTGTTTCATTAATCGGTCCCCCCCCCCCTCCCCCCGCGCAAAGCGCGGAAGGTTTTAGCTTTCATTAATTATTAGAGAAAGAAGACGATTTGTTAAAGGTACTATGTCCCTTTTGCAGCCAACCTCAAATTCTGTAGAACTTTGCAGGATCATGAATATGTCATGTATGTCCTATCTATGAAATTTAAACGTTAGCAGTGTCCTCACATTCAAATTATGCATGGAAACCCGTTTACTTGCTAGACTTCACTGTCAGACACTATTGAGTGACTGACTGGCTTTTTTTCTTCTTTGGTAATAACATACATGAAAAGAGTTGTAAAGGGTACATGAGCATTTGCCTACATCAATAACCCACTTCTTGTGATGGCCAAGATTAAACTGATTGAATCTTTGCGCAGCATAAAACGTATGACCATTCGGTAAAATTGTCTGAAAATCAAGACTATTACTTTTGGGCTCTATAACCCTAAAGCCGGTGTCCTAAGGTGAAGCGGGACCCGGTGTCCTAGGGTTAGGGTTAGGGTGAGAGTTAGGGTAACGCAAACTCCGGTGCCTAGGGTGACGGGGACCCGGTGTCCTTGGGTGTTTAAAACAAAGAAACACTTGTGGAAAGATAGAAATGGAAGATTAAACAAAATAATAATATGGAAAGAAAATATAAAAGAAGGAGGAAATAAAAAATACCATAAGGAAAGACAGGTGCTAATAAGCAAAATGGAAATGGAAAAGAAAGAGAAATAAAGAATAACATAAGGAAATTAGAAAAAGAAGATAAAAGAAGTTTTAAACAAACAAATACATAAGGAGCGATGGATATAGAAAACCCACGCGAAGCGCGGAAGCTTTGACTTTTCAGAAATTATTAGAAAAAAAAAAGATTCATTGTACCATTCTCGACTCTTAATCCTTGTCTGAAATCATTTCCCCCCCCCCCCCCCCTCTCGCGCGAAGCGCGCAAGCTTTGACGTTTCAATAAATTCTTAGAGAAAGAAGACGATTCGTTGTACCATTCTCGACTCTTAATCCTTGTCTGAAAGCAGTTTTCCCCTCTCGCGCGAAGCGCGCAAGCTTTGAACTTTAGTAGTAGTAGTAGTACTACTACTATTCTGGAAATGCCTTGTTTCACTATCATTATAAGTATAACTTTTCACTCAGTATCAGCAGTCAAGCTTGCAGTTGAAGTAAATCAACAGCGTTAATATTTTGTAAACCAAAATAACAGAGAAATAACAGAGAAAATGGCAAACATATTATGTAAATAACCCACTTACCAAATGAGGAGAGCAGTCATGAGATAATTCGTTCATATGATTGTATATGAAATAGGATGAATATCGCCTGACCTTTATAGTTAACCAAACGTTTTACATTTGGTCGAGTATAAAACAGTTTTGATTAGTCATTTAGTGCTTAGGATATTTTACTATTAGACGAATATTTTACTGGTACAAGCGAAACTTTCCGTTTATAAAAGTATATAAACATAATTATGTGTGATGGTTGTATCTATGTTTATCAGAGGCGGCGCTCCCGGGAGGGGGGCACAGTGCCCCCCCACTTTATCAAGTTCTCCAAAAGTGCCCCTTTTAAAACAGGAAAAGTGCCCTTTTAACTTTGTAAGAATTAAGTGCCCCTTTTACTTGGAAAAGTGCCCCTATTAATTTTTAAAAGTGCCCCCTCTTCTTTACACGTACCCCTTTTCGTTCGACAAGTTCCCATTTTATTTTGCAATAAGTGTTCATTTTCCATTCTCATAAGTGCCCTTTATAATCTGTAATAATTTAAGTGCCCCTTTTCAGATACGACAAGCGCCCCTTTTCACCTCTGAAAATTGCCCTATTCATATCTGATAACGCACCTTATATCTTCACATGTGCGCCCTTTCCTTTCTAATAAGCGCCCCCATTTAAAACAGAGCCCCTTCCCTTTCTCATAAATGCCCTTTTTCATCTATGAAAACAGTCTCCTTTTCATCTATGAAAACAGTCTCCTTTTTATCTATGAAAACAGTCTCCTTTTCATCTATGAAAACGGTCTCTTTTCATTCTCATAAGCCCTTTTCCAAGACGATGGCGATTTAACTTCAAGTCTCTCAACTATGGCTCGTTGGCACGTTGGCACGTTGGCACGTTGGCGATATAAATTCAAGTCTCTCAACTCATGTTGGCTCGTTGGCACGTTGGCGATTTAACTTCAAGTCTCTCGGCTTGTTGGCACGTTGGCACGTTGGCGATATAAATTCACGTCTCTCAACTCATGTTGGCTCGTTGGCACGTTGGCACGTTGGCGATTTAACTTCAAGTCTCTCAACTCATGTTGGCTCGTTGGCACGTTGGCACGTTGGCGATATAAATTCAAGTCTCTCAACTCATGTTGGCTCGTTCGCACGTTGGCACGTTGGCGATATATTCAAGTCTCTCAACTCATGTTGGCTCGTTGGCACGTTGGCGATTTAACTTCAAGTCTCTCAACTCATGTTGGCTCGTTGGCACGTTGGCACGTTGGCACGTTGGCGATATAACTGAACTTCAAGACTCTCAACTCATGTTGGCTCGTTGGCACGTTGGCACGTTGGCGATATAAATTCAAGACTCTCAACTCATATGTTGGCTCGTTGGCACGTTGGCGATATAACTTCAAGTCTCTCAACTCATGTTGGCACGTTGGCACGTTGGCGATATAACTTCAAGACTCTCAACTCATGTTGGCTCGTTGGCACGTTGGCACGTTGGCGATATAAAATTCAAGACTCTCAACTCATATGTTGGCTCGTTGGCACGTTGGCACGTTGGCGATTTAACTTCAAGTCTCTCAACTCATGTTGGCTCGTTGGCACGTTCGCGGCACGATTGCGATTTCCATTCAAGACTATATCTCGGCACCAAGTTGAAGCGTTGGGTTGGCGGACCAAAAAAAAACACCTTCAATTCGCATGGTGGGGTATTCTAAAGTTGTTCCTCTAATCCTTACCCCCTATACTCATGATACTCTGGGTTTTAAAGGAAGACAAATCTGGCGAAACGGCAAATGACTGAAAAGCTGCTGTAGAATCTGCCGGTAATCTCTCAATCCGGTTTGAATTTGAAAATCAAGTGCATGTTCGCACTCTACCACTAGATGGCAGCAAACACACTAATAATTGTAAATTTATTTTGGGGGAAATTGTTACAATTCAATCTTATCGGGTCTGTTCAAGGTCATCAAAACAATGGAGTAGTTAGCAAATTCTTTTGCTAATAAGATACCCTTTTACTTGATTCAGATTAAAATAGACAGATACATCATTTAATTCAAAGATAAAATCAGAATTATCTTAATTAATTAAATGATCATTCAATCAAATTATGCTCCCATATTTCAAAGGGAAAGTCGAGTTCTGAGGGCATTTCTTTGAATCATCTTTGAACTAATTTGTATTTACACAAAAAGACATACTATCAATATCAATTTGTTGAATTTCTTTTAATACTACTGAATGTTTAAAAAAAAACATAATTTGATGGTGGGCAACCATCGAAACATTATTTCCTGGGTTTTTAACAGTTTAGGTAGATTGTTTTGAAGGGGTCTCTAAAAGAGTGTAATTTATGACCACCCCCTCCCCGCAAAACTACAGCTATCAATATCATGAAGAAGTATTAAAGAAATTGAAAGAAATTACACAAATATAAAATGGTAAGAGCTAGAAAAAATTAAATATTAGAGATGCCAGGAATATAGCTACAAAATGACGGAAGTAAGGAATAAATAACTAATTACAGAAGAATGATGGTACATCAATAAAGGAAATGGAAAGGAGCCAACAAAATGACAAACAAACTTAAAAGTAGTTGTTACATGCTGTTGTTTTGGGGTACTATAGGCGCGTATTTCATTCTTTTTTGATAATATTTATGCCTTTCATTTTTTTTTTCTTTTTCGTTCACTGTTTGTAAATTTGCACTTTTCATAAATCTCAAGTTTTTTATGATATATTGACAAACAAATGTTGGTAAATGATTTCTTAAAGTATATATATCAAATACAGCTAGTGGAAGAAAGCCCCCAAAGTATAAGAAATTAAAGGCAACTAGCAAAAATCTAATAAATTGTAAAGAAGTATTATATAAGGTAAATAGCCAGGAAATAATGAAAGATTAAAACTAGTTCAAAAGTCCAGAAACATAAGTAAAAAATGGGTCAGAAAAATATAAGTCCAGAAACGTACCCCCAAAATAGGAAGAAAATGGGCAGTGAGAACAATCTAAATCCAGAAACATAATAAACAAAATAGGACGACATCTCAAAAGTCGAAGAGAATAGGGACAAAATAGCAAGAAATATGTAGAATCTATAGCTATCAAACTACTTATTCATATAGGTTAAGAAGAGTATACCATGGTATATACCGCAGATTGTACTACGGTATTACTGCAGTAGTACCGCAGTAGTACCATGGGTACCGGAGATTGTACTGCGAGTACTACGGCAGTACAGTAGTAGTACTGTAGTAGTACCATGGGTACCGCAAATTGTGCAATAGTACTGGAGTAATAATGCAGTAGTACCGCAGTAATACTGCAGTAATACCACAGGTACTACAAATACCACATATGTACTACAGGTACTGCAGTAGTACTGCAGTAATACCACAGGTATACAAGTACCACACATGTACTACAGGTACTGCAGTACTACTGCAGTATTACTGCAATAGTACCACAGTAGTACTGCAGTAATACCACAGGTACTACAAGTACCGCATATGTACTACAGATACTGCAGTACTACTGCGGTATTACTGCAGTAGTACCGCAGTAGTACTGCAGTAATACCACAGGTACTACAAGTACCACATAATGTACTACATGCAGGTACTGCAGTACTACTGCAGTATTACTGCAGTAGTACCGCAGTTGTACTGCAGTAATACCACAGGTACTACAAGTACCGCATATGTACTACAGATACTGCAGTACTACTGCGGTATTACTGCAGTAGTACCGCAGTAGTACTGCAGTAATACCACAGGTACGACAAGTACCACATATGTAATACAGGTACTGCAGTACTACTGCAGTATTACTGCAGTAATACCGCAGTACTTGCAGTACTTTTTTTTACAAGGGGTGCCTTAAAAAAGTGAAAATCTGTAATTTCCTCCCATAGACTATGTACAGAATTAAATCTCGGGCCGAGATTTAATTCACAAATAAGCTGTTTTCTTAATTGTTTGAGATTTTTACCGGGAATTTGTGTTGGTTTCAGGGTTTTTAGGAACATAGACACCTACCTATATGCATTAAACATCGTAATTCCATGATTTTTTAAATCAGCTTCTCACGATGTTAAACAGTGGCTTTAATTATATGCATAAATTCCATTTTAATTATTCATATATTAATTAAGAAGTTTGGGAGTTGGAAACATGTCTTAATAATGTTGCAAACTTATTTCACACGTACTTTCTGAAGAAAAAAAATTGTAAATTTCTTTTTATTTCTTTTGTATTCTATTGTTTTTTGAATTTCTTATGTATTTCTTTGTTTTTCAACTTTTGTTTTTTATTGTTTTTTGTTGAATTGTTGAATAAGTATTGAATATCAGCAGGTATTACAGTAATATGAATTATTACAAAAGCTAACAACATTTTATAGCCCAAAATGGAATTTTAGCTTGAGTCATTTTCCATAGGTTTTGTACACAAATCCTGAAAATACTCAAATTTTGAGCAGACATTCGATTACGTAATGTTGCGTAACTCGGGGACGGTACGTCCGATTTTTTTCAAAAATAGTATCAAAAGTTGCGCAAGATGTGAAAGAAAAAAGTCCTGAAAACGCGGATGGCATTTTGTAATTACATGTATATACACAAAAAAAGTATAAGAAAAAAAAAAAAAAGAGAATTATGGGGCTGTAACATTGATGAATGAAATAATTTTGTTTTGTGGGATCCTTATTCATTCAAGCACATGTGATCACTGTGACTACCTTGATTCAACATTGGTAATCTATTCCTAACAATGTTGTACAATCCACTTCTGTTATAACAAGCACATGTGTTTGCAACAAGGTTTCATAACAGTGAGGCAATTCACATGATTCCAAATTCAAGCATGTGTGCATATGTCTATGTTTTTACTGTATCAATATAAAGTAATTGGCTTGAACCCAAGGACCCTGTTAAAACAGGAGTGGACTGTACATGTATACATCTAGGCCCTTTTATGTATGCAAAGTTATAGAGATAATAAGACATCTTTATAATATGGTTCTAGAACTGATAATCATATGCCAAATTTACTCTGCAAAAGATCTTATGTGTATGTGTTTCAAGAAGGGAAATATGTTTTAACAGAGAGTATTAAAAAATACTCATTTTATTGATATGGCTCATTGTGAAGGTAAAGAAATAAATATTAATTTTATATTGAAATATAAACTTGTGTGCCTTAGTAATGTTTTGGTTGTGTATATGTTCATATTACTGTTGTTTGTATGGGTGTATTTATACATTTCTGACAGCTTGAGGATGCACCTTGTCTATGTGTTCAGTATTATGAGATCTCATTATAAAGAGGCAATTTACTTGGTCCGAAAAACCTCGTTATAACCGGAATTGACTGTACCACTTATTCATGCTTTTAGTTACAATAGCATTACATATTTCTGCAGAACATACATGTATACAATACTCTCAATATACAACACAAGTGTACATATCTTTATACTCCATACATTTTATTTCAGGGTATTAGTACATTTACAAAAGGCTGTATCATCTACGATACTCTATATTTGTATATGCATGTACATTATCTTCGATAGCTTGGGAAATTATTATTTTACCACTTTCCTACTAAGTTCCCATGCAGTATGGTATAATAATTATATCCCAAGCTGTATATCTAAATCACTGTATGTCACAATGGGCCATATGCATAAAATAAGTAATTATGCTTTTACTAGGATTTGTCTTATACATATACTTTTGAATTCAACTAAATTCAATACTCATTTATTCCGTTTCCAAATAGATGAAATAAGCAATTACAATCATATAACGATAACACAAAATATCACAGTATCATGATAAGAAACCATAATAATGATATTAACAATATCAAATTACATGTAGTACTTAATCTCATGTTAATGAAAATACAAGATTCCTGATATACATGTAACAAGGTAATTTCCATGGTCCCAAGAACCTCGATCGTTTTAACGAGTTATTTTTTCCTGTGGTATTTCCTATGGTATATCTTTACAACATGGGTACCACAGGCTACATCTCTGCAATATACCACAGAAATCTTGTGTAGGCTTTTCACCCCTGTGGTATTTTCTGTGCTACACTATCCTGTGTAGGCTTTTCACCCCTGTGGTATTTTCTGTGCTACACTACCATTTGTACCAGTACAATTACAGCAGTGCTGTATAGTATTTTTGTGGTATAATTTTTATCTGTGGTATTTCCTATGGTATTTTGAGTACCACAGTTAGGCTATACCTCTGCAGTACCACAGGAATCTGTGTGGGATTTTACCCCTTGTGGTATTTTCTGTGGTATTACAATGTACCATATAAGTACCACAGCACTGCTGTGTGGTAGTTTTGTGGTATAATTTTTCTCTGTGGTATTTCCTATGGTATTTTTAGTACCACATGAGTACCACAGGCTACACCTCTGCAGTACCACAGGAATCTGTGTGGGGTTTTAACCCGTGTGGTATTTTCTGTGGTATTACAATGTACCATACAAGTACCACAGCACTGCTGTGTGGTATTTTGTGGTATAATTGTTCTCTGTGGTATTTCCTATGGTATTTTAGTACCACATGAGTACCACAGGCCACACCTCTGCAGTACCACAGGAATCTGTGTGGGGTTTTACCCCTTGTGGTATTTTCTGTGATATTACAATATACCATAAAAGTACCACAGGACTGCTGTATGGTAGTTTTGTGGTATAATTTTTCTCTGTGGTATTTACTATGGTATTTTTAGTACCACATGAGTACCACAGGCTACACCTCTGCAGTACCACAGGAATCTGTGTGGGGGTTTTAACCCTTGTGGTATTTTATGTGGTATTACAATGTACCATACAAGTACCACAGCACTGCTGTGTGGTAGTTTTGTGGTATAATTTTTCTCTGTGGTATTTCCTATGGTATTTTTAGTACCACATGAGTACCACAGGCTACACCTCTGCAGTACCACAGGAATCTGTGTGGGGTTTTTAACCAGTGTGGTATTTTCTGTGGTATTACAATGTACCATACAAGTACCACAGCACTGCTGTATGGTAGTTTTGTGGTATAATTGTTCTCTGTGGTATTTCCTATGGTATTTTAGTACCACATGAGTACCACAGGCCACACCTCTGCAGTACCACAGGAATCTGTGTGGGGTTTTACCCCTTGTGGTATTTTCTGTGGTATTACAATATACCATAAAAGTACCACAGCACTGCTGTATGGTAGTTTTGTGGTATAATTTTTCTCTGTGGTATTTCCTATGGTATTTTTAGTACCACATGAGTACCACAGGCTGCACCTCTGCAGTACCACAGGAATCTGTGTGGGGTTTTAACCCTTGTGGTGTTTTCTGTGGTATTACAATGTACCATACAAGTACCACAGCACTGCTGTGTGGTAGTTTTGTGGTATAATTTTTCTCTGTGGTATTCCCTATGGTATTTTTAGTACCACATGAGTACCACAGGCTACACCTCTGCAGTACCACAGGAATCTGTGTGGGGTTTTAACCCGTGTGGTATTTTCTGTGGTATTACAATGTACCATACAAGTACCACAGCACTGCTGTGTGGTATTTTGTGGTATTATTTTTTTTCTGTGGTATTTCCTATGGTATTTTTTAGTACCACATGAGTACCACAGGCTACACTTCTGCAGTACCACAGGACTTTGTGTGGTACTTCATTATCCCTGTGGTATTTTCTGTGGTATTATGCAGTACCACAGGAATACCACAGGAATACCACACGATATTTTTGTAAGGGTGGTTGCGTGAGTGCCCTTCCCCCTCCCCACTTCCCGTAGCTTCCCCCTTACACCTATACCATTTATTCTGTAAAGAGTTTATTCTTATGCACCTTTTGCCAGAAAGTGCTGCAGGGGGCGCGTGCCAACTCGACCCAGGCCGTGTTCCTACTAACAGACGGTCTATCCAACGGACCTAACCCTGTACCCGTAGCAGTCAGTCTCAAGGATGATGGTGTGGAGGTGTTCTCATTCGGGATCAGGGACGGCTACATCCCAGAACTGCTCCAGATGGCCTCGGAGAAGAAAGATGAACACTGCTATATTCTCGACAGCTTTGCAGAGTTCGAAGCTTTAGCACGACGGGCACTTCATGAAGGTGATGTATACCATTATGACAGGAGTAATAGATTGGAGATTTTCCAAATTCAGGCTTGTAGATGAGTTGGATTATTTTAACAAATATATTTATCCTACAATTATTTTATACTTTTTGCTCGATGTTACGTCAGGCTACGATACTCACATTAGATTTGAGTTATTGTTTTAAAAAAAAGCTCTATAAATTATATTTATTGTTCTTCTTCCTCTTCCTCTTCTTCTTCGTATCCTTCTTCCTCTTCTTCTCTTTTTCTCCTTTTTTCTTCTTCCTCTTCCCCTTCTGCTTTTTCATCTCCTTCTCCTCTTCTTCTCTCTTTCTTCTTTTCTTTTTTTATTATTTCTGCATATTAATTTGGAAGGAGTGCAGGTTATAGGCGAAAGAACGGCTTATGAATTGTTGACATATATATTTCAGATAAATGTGAAAGGCATGGTAGCGAATTCTATCTGCCTGAAATAGTGTTGTGTCACAAAACATGGTGATAATTTACAATTTCAGAATCATGAATAGATTTTACCTGTCATTGCTATCAGATATGTGTGGATAAACTCTGACGTTAGTTCTATGATCGAGGTCATACAATGTAAGTTATTTGGATAACAGGTGTAGCAACTTTTCAAAGGTCATCGCAACGTCCTTCTTGTCTGCCAGTCTGTGGTATTCTTCATTTAGATCAGAAGACTTTTTATGTGTTTGCAATTTATGCACACCTCCGTACATTAAAGGTATTACAAAGTTTTGGTATGGGGTCATGAATTTGGTTCAAATTAACATATTGGAAGCATATGCGTTCCTACAATATTGATTGGTCGTTGTCCCGGTTGAAATCGAGTCTAAAGTTATGAAATTATAAATAATAAACTCTTTATGTTGTATAGCTCCCTCTCAAGGTCAATATATCAATTTAGCTATGAAACAATATTTCTTGACTAAAATCGACCGATTAGCTATTCCCGTTTGGAAATTATATATCACAACTACATATTCTGAGATTTTCATGGTCGCAGCTACCATTGTACGGCCGTAGGCGCTATTTGAAATTTATCAACATTTACCGGGAGCACCGATACATTATTATATTCAATTTTTCTCGAAAACAGAAGTGTTTAGTGTTTATAATACATCCACAGGGGCATCCAAATATATCAAAATTGTAAAGATTCACTATCCACCCAATTTTCAAAATTTCCCCAAACTTTGTATTACCTTTAAGTATTATCTCGGGTGATAAACCATTTCGTAATGTATTCATGCAAGTTTATTATAGCAACTTGACTTCTTAAAAGAAAAGAATTAGATCTAAAAATATTCCTCTTCAATTCTTAATTTGTGATTAAGAGACAGCGCTTTGTCCCCTTAGAAAAGATGTTATATAAATCCAATTCTTCTTCCGTTTTTCTTTTTCT